>JAOVYX010017163.1:0-22841 GCA_035668315.1 Drosera spatulata | reverse complement strand
TTTTTTTTTGTATTTCTTTATCGCTCTCTGTTGCCTCAATTGAATTTGAATGGCAGCTCCTTGCCCTGAACTCAAAATCAGCCACATTGGGCCCTTGAGTTGGTGTTCCATTGCGGGAATCATCATCATCTGCTTGATCGTCTTCTGGTGGCATGCCATACAAAGTTTTTTCCATTTCAGTTGGACGTAATCGGTCAAAATTTAACTGAAAAAATTTAAGATCACATTATTTAATTGTATTATTTCGAACATTTATTATAAATTCTGAATATTTTATTTACCTTCTTCACTTCAAATTTTTTGAAGGAGGCACCTATGTCTTTCGGCATATCTCCGAGATTCCACCTTACACATCTTGACATGCTACAACCTTCATAAACATGTGATGATGGTTGTATGACTTCGGTCCTTTTCAGAAACCAGTATTGAAAATTAAAAGAAAAAATTAACAATCATTTTTAATTGATTATATGTCAATCTACAAAACAAAGCGCCTGTGTATTAAGTAGAGATCGTCAGAGCACCTATGTTTTAAATACAGAGCGGCTATTTAATTGAGTCCTTTTCAGATAGCAGTACTCATAACTAAAATAATTAAGCATCATTATTTAATTGATTATATGTTAATCTACAATACAGAGCGTCTATTGGAAACACAGAGCCCCAGAAAGAACGACTGCAAAAAATCAGTTTGTGTCGTTTGAAATACTTACAGGGATTAGCATTGCACATACTGTCACTTTTTTCGGAATGGAGCAGTTATCATCCAATGATCCAATCAATTTTTGGAAAAAGTGGGACATCCACTTGTAATCACGTATTTTTTTCATGTCGGCCACGAAATTGTAGTTGCTCTAATTCAACGAAGTCTTGGACGTGCTCATAAACGGTGTAATCAACATATAGAGCACCAGGAGTCGTGCTGTGTCCTCGTAATCTGACACTTCTGTTTTTTGTGAAACTTCAATCAAGGCATCTTTGATTTTCCTTGTTGTCAATTCCCTCTATGCTCTGCTTCCCGTTTTTTCGATCCTTAAAACGTCTGTCCAGGAATTCAGACTCATTTATTGTTTCCATCAACCCATCCTGATCCATGTCAATATTGCCATCAACTATTACAAAAATCAGTTTCATGTCCATTTCGTTGATCGTGAATATATGGTCACCTAAGGTGAAGGATCTTTCCATTCTGTTCTAACCTGCCACAATCTGATGTATGCAAAGATCGCTTTTCCTCGAATTCCCAATCGTCACCCTTTCTTCGAGAATCGTTTTTATGAGATTCCAAAATGGGATCTATGAAATATAATCTGTGTTGATCCGTAACTGTCATTCCCTCTTTTGGACATGAAAGAATTTTCACCAAGGCTCCTAAATCACTTTTGTATTGTTCTGCCATTGTTCTTGTTGCACATTGGATAATAATGTCAAGTTTATAAACACAACGTCTGTTTAATTCAGAGCTGCATTTGAAATTACTCAGAGCCCCTGTTTAATTTCAAACAGAGCGTCTGTTTAATTTCAAATAGAGCAGATGTTTAATTTGAAACAGAGTGCTTGATAATTATTTAACGTTGTGAATTTATGTTTCAAACCCTAACAAATAGTAATATATCACACTCACATAAGATTTGACATTCTGTTCATGTTTTTAGGGTTTACAAGTTTATTGTTATTTATAATCATACCTTTTCGAATAAAGAAATATTAATTTGTTGAATGCATTGCATGCACTCAAAAATTTGAGAGAAAATAATTCGAACAAAACTCTATTCATGAAATCATTAATCAGAATGCCCTTGGTAAACTACTTCATCAAAACATCAAATTGATAATTAAAATCATACCTTTTGAAATTGTTGTCGCAGCAAATTTGCAGAGCGCCTCACACCAAATTGAATTCGCAGAAAATTCGTAACAAATTGTTGTCAAAATTGTCTGATGAATGTTTTTGTATCGTGATTAGGAGGTCGAAATTGGCAGGTAGAATTTAAAATTTTCAGATAGAATCAATTCCTAGAGCGTGCGAAGAGGATGATGAGGCGGAATAGAGAGCGTCGTGAGTTTTGGCAGGTGGAAGTTGGGTGCGTCGATTTTGGGCTCCAATTGTATGTTTTTGAAATCAAGATTCTATTTTGTATTCGTTTGGTATTTTTTTCATCTCTTTGTAGTTTTAGGTAAATTTTCCAAAAATAATTGATCATAGATAATTTTGAAAAAATTATGATGTGTTGTAATTTTGATGTGTTGTAATTTTGATGAGAAGTATATAAAAATAACATCGATACTTAAGTTGTGTTAAATTAATTAAAAAAAAGATGAAATCGAGCGAGAATTTTATAAAAATGAAACCCTTTGGGTGTAAAATAGCACCAAATGTTGGAGTTAAAATTATATAATTCATGCTAAAAATATTTTATAGTGCTAAATTATAGCAATAACTACACTTATTTTAACATCAAGGTTGGATTTGCTCTAAGTTGATTTTCATTTCACACCGTTAGACGTGTTATTGACGGGTAGTTACCAAGCCCAATTCGATAATGTATTGTTTTGTAATTTTTTTATCATTATTATTGTCATTCACATTCACATAAACTCTATCTGAGATTGAGAATTCATATTCAGAATTGGTCAGAATTCGACGTCGTCGTCGGAATCTTGATTGGAATCTCACAACTTCCCCAAAATATTCATCGGAATCTGAAATAGTGCACCAGAAGAAAATCAAAACAGTGCATCTGAACAAAAATAAAATAGAATGTCGGAACAAAATCAAAACAGAGTGCCTGAACAAAATGAAACAGAGCGCCTCAACAAAATCAAAACAGAGCCCCTAAACAAAATGAAACAAAAAGCCTGAACAAAAATGAATCTAAGGCGCCTGAACAAAATCAAAACCGAACCCCTGAACAAAATCAGAACAGAATATCTGAACAAAATCAAAACAAAACGTCTGAAAAAAATGAAAAAGAATGTCTGGACAAAATGAAGCAAAATACCTTAACAAAATCAAAATAGAGCGTCAAAAGAAGAAAAAAATAACAGAAAGGGACCATTACGTGTCCTTAGCAAGGACCACATGGTGGAGTTGCAAGGAAAAAAACCTCAAAGACTAAGGTGTTAGCAGGATCACGTACCAAACCCTCCCTCACATAAGACCAAGGCATGATTATTTGCCTTTTCTTTCTCCCCACAGCCCCACATGCACTTGCTCTCTTCTCAGTCTCCCTCCATATATAGAGCCAACTCCTCCTCTGTTGTCTCCACATCCATCTATACCACCCCTTCTCAATATTTTGCTCTTCTCCTCCCTCTCTGCTTTCTTCATAATTCTCCTTGCATCTTCTTCTTCTAAGTTCTAATATTGAAGAGTGTAAATTGTTTGATGTGTGAAATGGCTATCAAGAAATCAAAAGGTGATGGGGCAGACAGCAGTGTTAAAGCAGATCGTGAAGAGGTGTTCCAGCCTCGGTAGGAAACAAGGATTCTTCGTTGGAATCTGGCAACGTTACTCTCTCTCTCTCTCTCTCATCCACCACCGTCGCCATCGTCGCCTCACTCTTATCTCCGACCATGTCAACCGACCACCCTCCTCGAACGCCGATCGGATCCATACGTGTTTGTCAAAGTTGATAAGGTGTTGGAAAAAAAACGGTTTAAGGTGCAACGAAAATTATTGAGTACTTTTCCATTGCCGTGTAATTAAAATAGAATCGATCAAGATTTTTACGTGAAAAACCCCTAAAAAGTAAAATGGGTAAAAACCACAGGAATTGTTGCGGTATCAAAATCTTCACTATTGAGGGATTACAAATATCGTCTCTAGACTCAGCAAGAGGATTACAATCACGAGAATAATTTTCTACGAATTTCTTCTTTACCGGGATAAAAACATTTATCCGATAAAGGGTAACTCGTGTTAATTCGTAAAGCTTCTGGTAATACCTTTTTATGGATTTTTTTTTATGCTCTGTTGCTCCTAAACTTAAGCCTATTTATAGACAGTGAAAACAAATGCATACAAAGTTGCTTCTGTCCAAAGCGTGAATTATATCGGTGCCGCGTGATCACCCGATATGCATTCAATGAGTTTGTCTTGTAAAATCTCATGAATGCATTATCGTGGGGTCCGCTGTATTTGTTCACCAAATTTGCTCCTGCAAGTTTCACTTCTCCTTTGTTTTTGTTTGTTTTCTTATTTTATTTAGTTAATATATGGCATATGTACACATGTTACATGGGACACACAAAAGGGACTAACAATTTTCCCCCTCCCAAATGGTGGGGACCATAGCCATACCGCTTGCTATTTGTAATAATCAAACTTCTCAAGGGGTAAGGTTTTTGTCATCATATCTGACCCGTTGTCGTCAGTATGGATCTTCTCAAGTGAAAATAGCTTTTGATCTAGTGCATCATGAATCCAATGATATCTCACATCAATGTGTTTTGACCTAGAATAAAAGATCGGATTCTTGTCAAGGTGAATAGCACTCTGATTATCATAATAGAGTCTATACCTGTCCTGTTGTAATCCCAACTCTAGTAAGAAGTACTTTATCCATAGCACTTCCTTGCTATGGATAGTGGCTGCGATATACTCTATCTCTGTAGTACACTAAACAACGCACTTCTATAGCTTTGACTGTCATGACATTGCTGCCTCTACGAAGGTTGTCATATAACCTGAGGTAGACTTCCGAGAATCTGCATCTCTGGCCATATATGCATCTGTATAACCATCTAATACATGTTTTCCTTGACCGTAACATAAACATAGCTTACACGTACCTCTAAGATATCTCAGAATCCATTTAACTGCTGCCCAGTGCTCTTTCCCCGGATTAGAAAAGAATCGGCTCACGACTCCAATTGCGTAGGCAATATCTGGTCTAGTACATACCATGGCATACATCAAACTACCAATAGCTGAAGCATACGGAATGCTCTACATCCCGTGCTTCTCTGTGACACTTGTGGGACACTACTTCATTGTTAACTTGAAGTGGCCTGCAAGTGGTGTGTTAACTGGTTTGGACTTATTCATGTTGAACATTTCCAATACCTGCTCGATGTATCGTTCATGCGATAGACACAACTTCTTGTTCTTTTTATCACGGGAGATCTTCATTCCAAGGATCTGTCTAGCGGGTCTCAAATCCGTCATCACAAAGGATTTACGAAGAGCTTCTTTTAAACCAGTGATCTTCTTAGTATCCTGGCCGACAATTAGCATATCGTCAACATAGAGCAGTAGGATAATGAAGTTGCCATCAGCGAATTTTTGAATGAAGACACAAGAATCTGACGATGTCTTCTTGTACCCATTGTCCACCATAAAGGACTTAAACTTCTGGTACCACTGTCGAGGTGCCTGTTTCAAACCATATACGCTTTTTTTCAATCTGTACACGAGGTTCTCCTTTTCTTTGACCTGAAACCCTTCAGGCTGCTCCATGTAAATCTCCTTCTCTAAGACACCATGGAGGAAGGCTGCCTTCACATCAAGTTGCTCGATCTCAAGGTCCATGTTGGCCGCAATCCTAACACAACTCTGATAAAAGACATTTTAACAACCGAGGAGAAAATTTCGTCAAAGTCAATACCTTTCTTCTTACTCTGAACCCTTTCATAACCAACCGAGCCTTGTAGCGAGATTGTGTGCTTTTGTCTTCAGTCTTTAAGCGGTAGACCCATCGGTTCTTTAGCGCGCGCATGCCCTTAGGTAATTTCACCAGCTCGAATGTGTAGTTTTCATGCAAAAATTGCATCTCTTCTTGCATGGCTTGCGACCAGCGATCGTTATATGGATCTGACATGGCTTCCCTATAGCTCTCTAGTCTCCTCCATCAGTCAGGATCACATATTCTGTATCAAAATATCTGGTGGATCGTTTGCATTCTCTCGTAGAGTGTCGCGTCACTTGCTATGCTGGTAGTTGTACTGGAGCAGGTTCTTCCTGTGGCTCTAATGGTTCTGGGCCATCAACATCAAAACCAGCTTCGTCATCATCGAGATCATCCTAGATATCTCCCCCGTGGTCTTTCGATACAGGAGGAGGAAGTGGATCCAAGTTCATCGGGACATCTTCGGGGACTCTAGACTTCTCTGACTTCTCAATGTCCGTAATGGTCTAATCTTCGAAGAAGATAACATCTCTGCTTCGGATGAGCTTCCTGGCTACTGGATCTCATAATCTGAAACCAAATTCTTCACTAGGATAGCCAAGGAATATACACTGTTTCGTCTTACCATCAAACTTAGAGCGTTCATCCTTGAAAATGTGCAGAAACGCTCAGCATCCAAACACCTTCAAGTGCTGGTAAGAAACGTCTTTTCCTTTCCAAACCCTTTCTGAAATATCACCATTTAAAGGACTGGAAGGAGAATGGTTGATCAAGTAAGCTGTTGTCAGCAGCGCCTCCCTACAAAAAGATTTTGGGAGTTTCGCATGAGAAACCACAGAGCGGATCTTCTCTGAGATGGTTCTGTTCATCCTCTCTGCGACTCCATTCTGCTGAGGTATCTTGGGAATTGTCTTCTCAATCCTGATTCCATGCTTTCTGCAGTATTCCTCGAATGGACCTCTGTACTCATGACAATTGTCTGCTCTGACACACTTGAGCTTCCTTCCAGTTTGTCTTTTCACTCTGGCATGGAATTCCTTGAACATGTCTAGTACCTGATCTTTAGTTTTCAAGGCGCTGACCCAAACCTTTCTAGGATGGA
This sequence comes from Drosera spatulata, assembly GCA_035668315.1. Lineage (NCBI taxonomy): Eukaryota > Viridiplantae > Streptophyta > Magnoliopsida > Caryophyllales > Droseraceae > Drosera > Drosera spatulata. The sequence continues at coordinate 16,109 of JAOVYX010017163.1, read as the reverse complement.
CATCTATAAAGGTAAGAAAATAGTATGCACTATCTAAAGATCTCTCTGTCATAGAGCAGACATCTGTGTGCACCAGGTCGAGTATATTCTTTCTTCTATGTGGTGGGAAAAAAAATGATATTTTGTGTTGTTTTCCAGCTATGCAATCCATACAAGGCTTTAGAGAAATACCTTTCATGTCATGTAAGAGTTGCTTACGTGCAAGAATCTACAAGTTCTTCTCGCTAATGTGACCAAGCCTCTTATACCAGAGCTCGATTGAGGTGGATCTCTCAATAACATTTGTATCTCCTTTGATCAGCCTTACTTGCATTGAGTATAGCGTCCTTTGCTTTGTTCCCTTAGTAACCAGCAAAGAGCCCTTAGAGAGCTTCATCTTCCCATCACAAAAATGGAAAGAATAACCTTCATCATCAAGCATCTCAACTGAAACTAGGTTCAGTCGAATATCGGGCACATGTCTGACATCCATTAACAGTAACCTGCATCCTGTATTGGTTTGCAATCAAACATCTCCAATGCCCACTATTCTAGATGTCTCATTATTTTTCATTCGCACAATACCATAATCACCATTTTTGTAAGATAAAAAGAAATCAAAGTGCGAAGTAAGATGAAATTGTTTGACGAGCACAAAGTATATCTCAAGAGAATGTCATTCTGGATATTGTTTGACGCGATTCCGAAAGGGAAAATTACTACATCAGATTGCAGAAAGAGTGACAAGTTTATTCGAGAGGTTGTATCGAACTATAACCAAGGAGACAGTTCATTCACATTCGGAGACAAAGACTTCAACATAGCTCCGTTAGATATCAAACTCATATTCGGAATTGTTAACGGGATAGATGAAATAACTGATGAGAACTTGAAAACAATCAATCCAAGTGAGTTCTTGGAAAAAATATTTCTGAAAGAACGTAAACAAGGAAAGAAACAAGTGAGAGAATTGATGACATCCAAACTGCGCAAAACAGTTACCGAAGTATCAAGAGGTCAAGAGCCGCATGACTATGAGGACACCGCAAGACTGTTAGTGTTGTACGTCATGAACACGCTCTTTGTCTCCACATCGAAGGCATCAATGAAGTGGGCACATGCAAACTACATGGCTAATATGAACAAATTGTGTGACTTCAAGTGGACGTCGCACATCTATAACCAACTGAAAAAATCTCTCAATGATAACGTCAACGACAAGGTGTACAAGCCGGAATCAGTAAATGGATGCCTACTCACCATTCCGGTAAACACTCTATACTGTCCTACTGTTTATTTTGATGAAGACGGGCTGAATTTAACCATATTATTATTGTTTTGTAAGGCGCACTGTTTCATTTGATGAAGGCGTACTATTTAGAATTGCATGGTTTTTTTTAAGTAAGGCACACTGTTTATAATATAAAGGGCGCACTGTTTTAATGTGCAATTTTATTTTTACTTCAGGCGCACCATTTCTATACATAAGGCACACTGTTTAAAGTTAATTGCTTATATTCATGGAAATTCACTTATCTAATGCAATTTTTTTAAAAAAAAATTACAGTATTTGTTCTTGGACAGGACTTTTGTCGCTGAACCAAAAAAATCATCGTCGGAGATCATTCCACAATCGGCAAGGTGGCAACTCAACGATCTCCCTTTAAGTCTAGGTGCAGCCATTGCACGATTTAAAGATGAGAAGGTAACTTAATTTTCTTCTTGTAAACATACTGATTTGTTTTTTATTTTATTCTTAAAATGTATAAGCTAACGACCTTTTTTTTTTTTTTTTGTTTGACAATTTGATTACACAGCTTACACTAGATTCATTGCAACCATCCTTTCTCGAGAGACAAGTATACATGATGGAATTGCTGGCACTCGAATGACACCAAGAAGATGATGTCAACGACAATGTCAACAACTACGAATTTAAGGTGAGAAGCATAGATGACAAATCAAGCAGTTCGACGGAGATAGCATCTGGTAATGTCTTGGCACAACATGTGGACCCAAAAAACTTATCAATCCTGCAAACCATGAAGAACCAGCTTCAGGATGTCAGCTTTGAAAATGTTATGCTCAACAAAAAAAATCAAAGAAACGCTAGCAGAAAATCAATTACTGAAGAATAAGGTAACATACTTCAAGCATATTTTATATTTGGTTGTTCAATTTCCATTTTTGTTTATGATTGTACTAATGGCGCTTGTGAAAAATTATGCAAGGTTGACGAGGCAACGCAACAAACGGTGATGCAATTGGCGAATCATAAAAAAAACAATTAACGAATTGTTATCAAAGAAAGACAAAGTAAGCACTTTTATCTTTTCAAAAAATCACAATGTTGATTTGTTAACCGACGCAATGTATGTACTGCATAAGGCACACTGTTTGTTTAAAATTGCCGCACTATTTCTTTTAAACTGACGCACTGTTTTTTTCAATTGACAAAATGTTTAACTTTTTATATGTTTTGAAGGTCATTTCATTGGAGATTGAATTGACTAAAAAAAATTAGAGTTGGAGACGCTAAGGGAATCAGCAGTGGAGAAACCGAAAGAAGGGGCATCAAATTCAAATGTACTCAACATCGAAGACTTATTGAAACAAATACAACAACTGTAACAAGAAAAACAAATGAACAATGCCAAGCTTAATTGTAAAACACAAGCTAGAGAACGAATGAAAGAAGAGATGACTTGTGCGACAGAGTTGATGATAAAAGGCCACGAGGAGCGGAAAAAAAATCAGAAAGGGTCTACTTAGAAAGGAGGAGGAAATCAAGAAACTGCAAGACGAATTGGAAAAGAAAAAACAAACAGTGGCGTAATACAAAACATTGTTGTTGGACAACAACTCTGTTGTTAAGAAAGAAACGAAGGAAGAAGATGACGACATACTGCAAATCAGTAGCGGAGATGAACTACTGCAGTCCGACAATGAAGAAGAGGTTGATAAAAAACAAACAAAAGAGAAGAAAATAGGCCGTACTCAGGGATCAATTGTGAAGGAGATTAAAAAAAGAGGACCAAGAGGTAAAAAAACGAAGCAGCAACTACACCTATGGTTCCTCGAAGAAGGTGAAGAGGGATGTGCCCAAAGTCACTTAGTACATGACCGATGCTGCACGGGAAAAATACGAAAGGATGATCAAAGAAGTACCCAAGTAAGTATTCTTGTAACACACTTAAAATTTGTATTATTTATATGTTTTGTTATATTTATCATTATTTATCATTACTTAAAACAAATATACACTAATTTAGTACAAAGCATAATTGAAAATAGGGAGCCTGTAATTTCTCAAACAATGCGCCTGTTTTGATTCAAACAAGGCACTTGCTATATTTAATACAGTGTGCCTGTTAGATTTAAAACAGTACGTCTGGTTCATTTTCATATATAGTGCCTCCTTCAAAAACTGAATAACAAAATAATATATTGATCTTACAGAGAAATGTTGGTTTTGATACTCACCCATCCTGTGCCGAAATTTAAAAATGCTGTCAACATGCAAGACCTGAATTGAATTGTGAATGATGGAGCATTGACGAACCATGCCATATCGAGCTTCTGTACATAGAACAAGCACAATTGAAAGACCAGATAGCATTATACAGTACGGAATGTTGGGTAAGAAATTACTCTCAAATACTTATCTGAAATGCCTTTACTCCTTATATCTCAATGATAAATTCAACAAAACAAAAAATGATATTGGATTATGTAATGTGATGCAGCAAGATGTTTTGAAAAAAGAAATCAGGACATAAAACACAATCATGAAGCTAATCAAGGAAAATAATCAACACCGATGGCATTTCTTCCCAATGAACTCATCCGGAGGAGCAAAGAGCGAGACTGCATCCATTGGACATTGCTGGTGTTCGACAGCGAAGAAAATACATGGACCCATCACAACTCCAAAAAACAAAAAAAAAAAAACTCCCTATGCAAAGGATGCCAAGAAATTCGTAAAAAACAAATATTAATTGACACATACTATTGATATTGTAAAATGAAGCATCATAATGTCAACTAACTAATTTCTGTGTGTTGTTGAATGTGCAGAAAGAATATGTAGAAAAGTTCAAGAAGAAAATGGCAAGGAAATATGAGGGCATGTAAATCGTTGAAGATGAAAGGGAGAAGTGCAACACGCAATTGAACATCAACAAGAAGGTTACAACTCACACAATCTGGACTGTGGAGTGCACGTATGCCAGTGGATAGATCTGCTTGCAAATGGGCAATCGGTTTCAGAGCGTTCTACCTTGGAAGAAATGTGACGATACAGAGCAAAAATGACCGAGACTTTGATTTCACGATGACTTCAAAGAGCTTGCACTAGAGGAGAAAGATGATAAAGAAAAAGATGAAAACATATTCGATTGATGTATATTTGATGATTTGTACAAAAAAAAATCTTTTTAATGCAATCAAAAAGTTAATTGCTTGTCTGCATCTCTAATATCGTATTTGCTTATTATTTTCTCATTAAAATGAACAGACGTACTGTTTAATTCAAACAGAGCGCCAAGCTTATTCAAACAGTGCGCCTTGTGTTTCAATTTTTTAAAAAAAAATGTACAATTCATAATCAATGAATAAATACACAATAAATCAAAAAATAATACATGAATAAAAATACGAATACAATTGACAAACAAAAAACAACACCCTTAGATTTGTTAATATCATCAAAGTACTCAGGCGCTCTGTTTACATTACAAAGGCGCACTGTTTCACTTAAACAGTGCACCAGAATTATCAAAACAGTACGCCTATTGAAATTTTGTTTTAAAAAAGAAGAAGAAAAATACAACATTCACCAATACACTAACAAAACTTGATAACGCGATAGCCTTAGAATGAAAAAATCATTACATAGTATCCATCATGAGTTTTTTTTTTTTTCCTAAAAAAAATGAAAGAACCTAACATAGATAGAAAAATCTTTGAATGGGCTCTCGCCAACTTTGTCTGTTATGATGACCAATCTTTTTGCACCTCGTATACCTCTTACCCCTAGACTCATCACCACTCGACGGAATACGTCATTTTTTGGGTCTACCAGGAAGTCTACTCGAAGAAGGCGGGGCTAATTCCATAATCACTGACACAGCTATTTGGTCAACAATTGATGAAGGGATAGGATGGATGACAGCCTCAAAGCTCTTCCTATAATTTTCAACATAAAAGTACGGATCGAACAAGGTGCTCACGAGCAAGGAAAGTTTCATATTAACATAGACCGCATGTAAACATAGAAAATCATTTGTCTGCCACATGACAAAAGCAACTCTTCTCTCTCATATTTATTGAGGCTGTCGGATTCGACATTACTTAAAAAAATGAGCTCTGAAGATCTCTTCATCATAAAAACACGTGATTTCTTTAATAAATCATTGAAAGTCTCCAACATCCTCGTACATAAATCCCCATTCCATTGTTCTGCATCACTTCGACGATTGTTGAACCACTCCATTAACTTGACATGAATTTGATCAACCATCTGAGTGATTAGAAGCTCCCTTACGCCCAAAAGTCAAGCATTGAATGACTCCGCAGCGTTGGTTGTCATCTCGTCATAACGATAACCAACTACAAAACTGATTGCAGTCCTCTCGTAAGGCATAACTGAAGCCATGAAATCTTTAGCTAGATCACTTCCTCTAGTCTGAAATTCATTCAACTTATCACAAAACTCAGTGACGGTTGGAGCATAGGTGCAACTATGAAACTTATCAATAATACATTGTTTGTATTACGACGGCATAATAGCATCTCTGAATCTACCTTTCAAATTATCCGTCAAATGCCAAAGACAACTGGAAAGAGGATGTTTCGAAAATACTTCAGGAAAAGCTTGCAAAAGGTCTTGATTACGATCACAAACAAAATTGATCCTTCGTCCGAAAGGAATTACTTGACGAAGCTCCGAAAAAACCTAATGTCAACTAGAATACCTCTCCTTATCAATCACAGCAAATCCTAGTGGGAAAAGTCCTACAAAGAAATTTATATGAATAATATTCATGTTTGAAATGCTACAAGAATCATTGGTAAAAAGACGCGCAGTTTCAACCATACAGATACACTGTTGAAAATAAAACAGTGCGCCTCTTTAAAAGAAACAGAGCGTCTGACAAAAAATATAAAAAAATAATAATTAATAACTGAAAAAAAATACATACCCCTATTTGCATCTTTTCTAGTAGCTTCTAATATGACTCCATTGAAATCACCTTTCAAGAATGTGCCATCAAAGAAAAGCAAAGGTCTAAAATGATTGAAACCGATTATCGAAGCATGAAACGAAACAAAGAGCCTGGAAAAATGATTTGATCTTTCTTTCGTGGTTAGTGTAACATGACTTCCAGGATTGGTACTAATAAGTGCCTGAATATATGGCTTCAATTTCAAAAACAACTCGAAAGAATCACCACCAAGCATCATCTTTATCTTCTTTAGGGTTTTCCATGACTTCTTATATGACAAATCCAAACCATAGATAGTTTGAAAATAATTTCTGACCTAAATCGCATTAAAATTAAGGTCGTGACGTACAATTAACAAAAGAGACTTAGCAAGCCATTCCATCTTCATGGACTTCATTGAACCCGTCAGGAAAAGCAACTATCCACAAGTGTGGACATTATTCAGCTTCCTTATGAAAAATGACTTATTGTAAGAACACAATGAAGCCTTAACAAACCATTGACAACCATCGTCTTTCTTAAAACAGATCTCATGAACCCTATCGTTCTCATTCCTCTTAAAACTGTATCGAAATCCAACTTCGCTTGCATAAAGTGCAAGAGACTTCCTGAACTGCTTTGCACCATCAAGAAAAACTTGGCCAACTTTTTGAATCAAATTTGACCAATGAGAAGAACACAAGAGTTGATCACAATTGCTCGTCGAACCAACATCCAACTGAAGCAACGTCTCACGTACAACATCATCACCAAAATCATCATTTATCTCAGAATGTTGATTATGATTGAAAATTTGAGTCCCAGAAATCTGTGAACTAGTAGAAATTCCCAGGCGCACTGAATCATTACAATGACGCACTGTTTGAGATTGTGGCACACAGTCAGTACTCAGACGCACTGTTTCTTCAAACTAGCACACAATTTCATTTTTAGGATCAGAAACCACACTCGAACCACGACAATCCAAACCCATTCCTCCACACACAACATTCACATCAAACAACATCATCAAATCCTCTTGATCATTCAACAAGCATCGTTCAAGACCCGGAATTGAATAATACAAATCGAAACGATCTCGTATCTTTTCCACAACATATTCAAAACCGAAATCCAAATGGAATAAAAATGAATGAGATATAGAAGCAAATCTACAAACAAAGATGATCTTCTCATCCATTACAAAAGGATCGCAGATAATGATCAAGATGACGATGACGATATCGAACAAATTTCGTTGTTGATCATGATTTTTGTCATCGATTTTGAATGAGAAATCTGCACAAAAACATACATTCAACAAAAAAAGAATGAAAAGGAAGACAATTAAGGCAATAACCGTGAGTTTGGTTGAGAAAAATGAAAAGTGTATGAAATGAAAAATATTTTATCGGGTTGTATCAAATGGGAATTATTTTGTAAAACATATACACTAGGGGAATTTTTAGTTTTTTATTTTCCTATCTAGTACCCCTTTTTAAAAATTTTTTCTTTGCAAATAAACCTTACGAATAAAAACTTATTCTACCACCCTAATTTCATATGACATTCAATTTCAAATGTCCCCCTCTATCGCCACCTCTCCCACCTCTGCTTCCTCTTTCCCCAAATCCATGCCACCAATCAACCCCTCAATCATGTATACTTCACCACAAAAAACAACACCACAGATCAAATCATAACTCACATTCATAAATTCAAATCTCAAAACATGTTTTGATTACCTCTTTGAATAAGGAGAGGACCGGGGATGAATGAGGGGAACTATGATCGGTGGTTATCGGCGAGACATGAGAGTGGAGATTGAGTTTGTGATTGAAAGGGCAAAGGGGGGAGGGGGGGTTGAGGGGGGGATTTAAGGTGATGCAGTGGGTTTTGAGGCAGCGACGGCTGAGGAAAGTGTTGAAATGGGAGGGACATACTAACAGCGGGTGTTGTCGGGTGGTCAGACGTACTAACCTTTGGGGATGTACCAACGGTCAAACGATGGGCGTCGTCGGGTCGTCAAGCGTACTAAACTTTGGGAATGTACTGATGGTCAAACGATAGGTTTGTCTTTTCGAAAATGTACTGAAGGTTTCTGTAACATACAATTATCATCGACGATAGACGTATTGGAATTTTTTGGGCAAACCATCGTATGAAGTGCAACTATATTTTTTCGGACACTCTAATATATTTACGGTGGTAGGGGATGAAGATGATATACTGTTGCTATTGAAGGTAACATACTATATGTAAAGATCCGAAAAATTAGAGATAATTTATTTTCTCAAATAAAAACAAAAACAGTATATTACTGAACGTCGTAATTTATGCAGTGGAATTAAAAATTCCTTTGTCAAAAATCATGACAAAAATATGATAAGGACCTAAAAATTTCGTAAAATTTAGTTTCACGATAAATAACATGAATAGTAAATAATCGTATGTTATAATTTATTTTACGGGGTTAAAAGACTTGTTTAACGATATAATAAGGAAAGAATACAAAATATGAATGAAGTACAACCCTAATATGCAAATAAGGGGAAATACGGTTTTAATATGAAAATACCATATTTATACGAAAATGACCTAAACCTAATTTTGACACTTATTTTCCTTTATGTCAATTTCTTCTCCACCTAAATTAAATTAATTATTCACTAATTATCCACTGAATATCTACTAATTATCCATTAAAACTGTTTTAACTGATTTACTTTCCTATAAATACAAACTCTGTTCTCATTGAAAAACATCTTACAAATATAAAAACACTTATTGTCATGCAAAAGAAGAGATAAGTAAGAGAAGAGAAGAAGGAGAGTTTGAGAAGAAGAGGAGTTATCCACTAAATATCTACTAATTATCCATTAAAATTATTTTAACTGATTTACTTTCCTATAAATACAAACTCTGTTCTCATTGAAAAACATCTTACAAACATAAAAACACTCATTGTCATGCAAAAGAAGAGATAAGCAAGAAAAGAGAAGAAGGAGAGTTTGAGGAGAAGAGGAGAAGTTAGGGTTACAAGACGACAATGATCCTTCATCATTAATAAGAGAAGGTGATCATCTTATTTAAAAATTTTGTGTAAAATCATAGGCTCCGTAATAAATTTTGATTTTAATATATATTGAATACTCATATGTCTACATTTTGATAAAGTTAACATATCATCATTTAGAGTAGTGAATCTCAAGATATAAATCAAAACATATAGATATGTTAATCTATAAAAACTGGTTACAAGGATCACTTTGTGACTTCATCTGGAATGACACAGAAATATTTAGAAAACGAGCCTTATACCAATAGAAAGCCCTTGAAGTCTAGTTTCCAGAACAGGTTAAAAATATAGATTTGAAGTTGTATGCAAGGATTTATGAACTGATTAGTGAAACAAGATCAAACCGTCTGATCTAACAGAAAATATAAAATTGAACGAATAAACTACAACTGTTGGTAAGGTTTTATGGTAAAAACTCTAATTCTATGAAAATATTATAGAGTCTAGTTTATGTAGAATTTTACAAAATTATTTTTGAAGCTGTATACGAGAAGTTATAGATTTAAACGTGTCGAAGGGTCATGTTGGACAAAATCCGGAAATGAACCATTTTGATCCCGAAACAACTCCAAATGTTCACAAACACTTCTAATGATGATAAATATATAAAATCATCATCGTGGACTATCAAAATAAGTATCAAAAACTTTTCTCAAAGTTTGGCACCACCTCATAATGTTATTATGGCGGTTTTTCAAGAAGTACGAACAAATATGCTTAACTCCATAACGTGAGCAATCATTCACAAGGGCATGTCTTAATATGCGTATCCTATTATATTATAGGATTTGGAGACGTCGCTCGTTGTCACTTAAGGACGACGCTGAGCATGTGCATGTGAAAAACTGTGATAAAAGGTAGCGTTTAGATTTATTATATGTGACGATGCGTGTTATTATACTGTAAGTTTGGGGAGATTGAAGAAGTTTGGGGAGGGAGATGAGAGTTGTATAAAATGGAAAATATTTTATCGTGTTATATGAATTGGAAATTATTTTATAAAACATGTATCCTAAGGGAATTTTCTATAATTTTAAACCTTCTAAGTTTGTGTGTATATAATTTTGAAATCTCTTTATTAATATGAATAATAAAATCTAGATAGAAACTGTGTTCCCTAGAAACCGATAGCTAACCTATAAACTAACTGTAATTTAATACCTTGGTTGAAAGATTTGTATGGTATAAGATTTATTACTAAGATATTTTGAGTTTATTTATTAATTGATTGATTTATTTTCTTTACTAAAATTGGAAGATGGACATTGCATACCTTGGTTGCTCTTTTCGGCCCCGCTGTCAAAGCAAGTGTTGGTTGGTTGGTCTTAGTCCAATTTGCATCATAATGGCCTTTTTTGAGACATAATAATGGTCTATTGTAAAGTGAAGTCTACGAGTACAATAATACTTAAAGAGCGTTGACGCTATATTACCTGATCGGCAGTAAGCAGGGTGATCTAAGTCCAAGTACGGCTACCATATGAACCTGACTTTCATCAGCAAGTGCAAATAACCACGGACCTAATATACCTTTTTCGTAGCCATATCCTTGAACTGCTTATACCCAGATCACCTGTAACCCCTAGGCGGCTCAGGAAAATAGGCACCATCCGTCGCTCACGTAAGATCCGCATGCCGTCGTACACACATGGCACGGGCGTCAGCTAAACAAACCTCTCCCAGATCCACATCTGGAGGATACGCATCGGTCCAATAATCTGATTGGAGCTCTCCTGAGAAGATATGCATAGCTGTAGGTACATGTATGCGAGAACAGCGCTACCCTAGTTACAGCCCAGAAAAACATCGAAATCCTCCACGTACTGAAGCTAAAACAATGACACCATGTTGTTGCTCTTGTCAGAGAGCAACGAACTGCCAGTATCAACAACCTTGTCACACGAGCATGCTGAACAACCATCTCCTTGTCGCTGCTATCGGTCACTAGATGGTCCCGTAGCATGTCTCGTAGGAAGACGGTCTGAATACGGAAACCCGAGAGGGGAACTCCTTTCTCTAGTATATGGACACCGAGAATCGGTGAAGTGTACGACGGCCACCCCTCCTCTAGGGCAGTCTCGTCACTACATACGGTCGTCCCCTCGATGGGAAGTCTGATGAGGACGTCGATATCCTCTAAAGTCATGGTCGCCTTCCCGAATGGTATTAAACCTCTCATTATCCATCTCAAAATCAATTGACAATGAGAAAAGTAACCTATGATCTATACAGGAGTAGATTCAATGGAAGGAGTTAAAAAGGTGATACAAAGGTTGGAACCAGACATGGATAAACAAATTAAAGCAATCAATCAAGTAAGTTATTTGATGATAATTTTTTTAAAAATTGATGATAATCAATTATAAATCCTCATATATTTTGGAAAAATATGCAATTGTTATTTTTTCGTGATTCAGCTGAATCATTTGGATTGTCAATAGCTCAAAGATCAGTTTCACGCACTAATCCAGGTGATGATAGTATTTTTTCCCCTGAAAAAAAAAATTGAAAAGCAAGTATTGTTGCTATGTGAATGATGAGATTGACTAATAAGTTTTCCTGAATTAAACTAGTGTTACGAATTTACGATAGTATACATTCAATAGTGCTTCTGAATTCTGAAATTTTATTATATTGATATTATATTTATTTTTTGGATTGTGGCTGAGTGGTGGATTCACTATAGTACGTTTGCTCCTGAATTGCAATGCATTGCTGTGAGAGTGTTGAGCCAAACTACTTCATCATCAAATTGTGAACATAACTGGGGCACGTTCGGCCTTCACACAAAAACAAGAAATCGGTTAAAATCAGAAAAGCTGAATACAATTGTTTATTGTTACTACAATATGAGAATTTTAATCCTATCAACACGAAAATCTCAAACGACAATTGAAGAGAATTTTAATCCTATCAACTTAGATTATATCTTTGAAGAAGATGACCCATTGGCTCCATGGCTTCAAGAAAGGGAGAATCGTATATTGGATGGGAAAGACAATTCCAATTGACTAGACATAGATGATGTCGACATTATCACTCAAGCCACTTTTGGTAGTGGATCAGGTAGTGGGAACATTGCTTTGAGTCCACCAAGCCATGATACTGACGATGATGATAATACTCGCGGTGGGGTTAGAGGATATGATTTTCACACTCGTAGTCATGGTACAAGCAACACATTTCCATCCTATGTTAATGTCCAATTGGAACAGGTACTTTCCAAAGGGGAAAGTCAACCAGACGATCTCACATACCCCCAATATCACCACCAAACATCCAAAATTCATCAGCTGAGTTAGTTGATAATTTCAGAGAACCTAATATCCCAAGAAATCCTTTAGCACCACCATCTTTGGTCAACTTCCTATGCATCAACACCAAGAAGTTGATCAATATCTTTCATCAAATACCCCTTACAAATATCCACCATATCCAATTTATCAGGATCCACCACCACAATATATTACCCCACCCCTACATCCAACTCATTACCCAAATCCACACGGTTATCAGGTTGTACTTGTTTATCAGGGATATCAAAGTTCAGAACAATCATTTCAAGATGAATCAAGTTCTCATGGATTTTTTTGCACAGCAAGAAGCATCATCAAGTAATGCTAGTAATTTTGCATTGTCTGGTGGAAACTTATTTAGTAGACCTACTAATTGTTATGATAACGATCCTATGAATGTAGACGAGGAGCACGAGCCTGCACGAAGATCTCTTTGGTACTAGAAATAAATTGTAATGATGTAAATTAGAATTGTATGCATTTTTTGAAGTTACTTTCTTCATTATAGCATCCCATTATGTATTTTGGTATTGTATTTCAAATTTGAAAGTATTTGTTAATGATCTGAAAAAATTCACGATAACGATAGCCGATACCCGTGACAATTCGTCTAATACATTCCTATACCGGTACACATTACCGCAAAGGTTACGTTACCGGATATCGTTTTTTAAAACCATGGATATATCACAACCTCCAGATGGCGTCAAGTGGGGGTTAAAGGTCGTTTGTGGTTTTCATAATCATGACCCTGCGGAACATTTTGAAGGACATGAATTTCCTTCTAGGTTAAAACCACACGAAGTGGATTTTGTTGTCGAAATGGATCAAAGCACTACTCCTTGAGAAATAATCTCTATTTTAAAAAAAGATCCCAAAAATATTACTTCTGTTAAAAACGTATACAACGCTATTTTCTTTCATAAAAAATCTGAACGAGATGAGTTAACTCCCATGCAGTAGGTTTTGAGTCAACTACAACACAAAAAGTACTTGTATGATTGTCGGACACATCCTGATACCAATTAAGTCACATATATTCTATTTGTCCATCCCATGAGTCTTGAGTTATCTATCAATTTTTCATCTGTCTTAATTATCGATGCCACATATAAGACCAATGAATATCGTATACCATTGTTAGAGGTCGTTTGTATCACATCAACCCTTGAAACCTATTCTCTTACGTTCGTCTATCTTTGTAGTGAAGATACCGAACAACTCACTTGGGCTTTGGCTACCATGAAGAAATGGATGATTGAAAAAGGGGTGGAATTGCCTTCAGTGCTTGTTACAGATCGAGATTTGGCGTTATTGAATGCCATCGAAATATGTTTCCCTATGACAAATTATATGCTCTGTATTTGGCACATAAATCAGTGTATATTGAAAAAATACAGTCCTATTCTTCGTACATAATTGGATGACTTTTTAGTGTCATGACAGTCCCTTATCAATTTATCGACGTCATCATCATATCAAAGAAAATGACATGTTTTATGTGAAAATTTCAAAGAATATCAATGAGTCATTGACTATCTTTGGGAGACATGACTATCGCCATATAAAGAACGTTTTGTTGCGACATAGACAAATCAGTACATGCACCCAGTCAGAGGTACGAGTCTTTACAGAGCTGAGTCTTCACTTGGGTAGCACTTGGTTAGTTTTCTTATAACTTTTTTTCTTTCTGCAGAGCTGAATCTTCACATTCAAGGCTGAAACTTTAATTGGGGGATACAATGTCATCACTGCAAACATCGTTTACAAAAACTGACAAGATGCTCAGGATCCAATTTGGAAAATTTCAACAATCATTCCAAAGGTCAATTAACATTCCAAGGCATAAATAAATAAGGGACTCAATTTACGATCAGGTACGATATCGTGTTTCCTATAAACGTTAGAGTACATCATCAACTATTATAATCTTGCAAAACTTTCCCTTAACTTGGCAGTATGTGCCACTAATTTATGATCAGGTACGATACCGTGTTCCTTAAAAGCGTTAGAGAAAATACATCATTAGCTGACATTATCTTGCATAGCTTCCCCTGAACTTGCCGGTTTGTGTCATTGTTCTTTTAAGACTATATATAGATTGTCATGCATGCATGATCTTGCACGATATCGGAACCAGTCAATTCAGATTTCGTTATCTAGTATTCATCCTCTTTGACAAAAACTGTCTATGCACCAAATCATTTCTAATAATAATGGAGCCCCGTAAGATAGAATATCTCGACTTCTTGAGTTATTACAAGGTCTGAAACCGAATATACGAGAACATATGATAGATAAGATTATCGATATGGCGGATCCAACTCAAAGCATAGTTCCAGTCCCCTCATACAACATAAAACATAAAGGCCGACCAGCAGGTAAAGAGAAGCATAGTTCACAACGTATTCCTTCATTCTTGGAAATATCTTCTAAGGGATCTGTTACATCACTAAGGAAAGGAAGACGTGGAAGGGGATCATCTATTCCTCATACTTCACCAATCTCTACTCAACCCAGCCTTGGTCCTTATACTGACCGATTACCACAGGCCTTTCTGCGCTATATTTCCCGCATCATCGATATTCAAGGTGACGATCATTGTGGATTCAGAACTGTAGCAGCATAACTTGGTTATTGTGAAGACGAATAGGCTCGAGTACGAGCAGATCTCATGAAGGATATAATCTTAAACAAAGCTCAATATGATATAATATATCAAGAATAAGGTGCTACAGATAGACTGCTGCACTCATTGCATTACTTCGATTCTGTTGCTGGTATGGAGCACTAGATAGATTGCATGTCTTTGGGAATAATCATTGCTTCAAGGTATAATGTTGTATAACATACATTTGATGCAAATGTTTCACCTTGCTATACTCATTTGTCATTGAGGTCCCCTCCAATTCCAATCCAAGAACGTCCTGAAATAGGTATTGTCTATGTCGGGAATCACTTTGTTCAACTATTTCTACATCCTCATTATCCTATACCTCCGATCCCGACATGGTGGTAGGAGAACACATTCAATAAAACTCGAGTGTGGGCCGATAGTTATGCAATTCATCTCCAACTATGGAATAAAGTAATGAACATCAATCCATATGATAGACAATATTTTGGAGGAACGCTTTAATAAGAAAAAGTTTGTATGTATTTAAGTATTATTAATATGTATTTATTCATAATGCAATGCAGTTTTTTTCAATTTATTGTCATATTCTATTTAATATAATATAATTCGATGAACGTCGTTTTCTAAAACAATATAATATTGTTTAAAAATATTGTCGTGATACATTAGTCATAATTTCAAAATTTGTTAATTGTATCTAATTTATATTTTCCTAAATTATGTATATGAACTATTATAATAACACATATTGTAAAACATAATATGAAAATCATAAATTTTATCATGCAATATTAGACTCGTTTGAAAGATATCGTCGATTAGATAATATATACTCAATTTTTTTAATAAACATTATATTCAAGGGCTAATTTGGGAATAATAATAAAAATACAAAGTGATGTACTTTGGGG
>JAOVYX010017162.1:0-22842 GCA_035668315.1 Drosera spatulata | reverse complement strand
CCCACACTGCCGCTGAGCTTCCCTGTAGGGCAACAACCCTTCTCTCCCCCTTAATCTCCATCACACCACCAATCGTTGGCTACATGTATGGCTTCCCCACTGCTAGGCAACCATTAGTGTCGTCGTCGGAGCATCCCCAACCTTGTCGGATGCTTCCCTCCCCACCGACAGCTCCAGAAGCCGTCCCCATGGCCCCGACCCAAAAATCGCACACCACCTCGACGAGAGGTGATTATGATATAGTAAGACAGGAGATGCGATGGATATGTTGATTGTGATGGATATGGTGGATCTTCAACGGGATTTGGTTATGAAGCCGCTCAACATTCATCCTTTTTTTAGATTTTCTGTGTTGTTTTATGTGTTGAGTGAATTCGAACTTCGAAATAATTTATGTTTTTATATTATGTTTGAATTATTTATTTAACAAAAAACAAAATAAAAGAATCGGTCTGATTCACCCCTGAATCGGTAAACCGTATCGGTTTTGGAAAAACCGATTTTGATACGGTTCCCGGTTTGGAAAACCTTGGAATAAATCCTTAGTTGGGTCATCCTCATATTATGCGGGCTTTTCGTGTTGGGTTTTGGTTTTGCTGATGACAAATATGTCTTCCATCAACTTCTCACAGTAGTAAAGTTCGCAGTGTGCCAGTTTACTTTCACATGATTTCTCATTGTTAGCATTTCTTTCAAGCATTAGCAATCAAGTGTGTTACCTTTTTGTAGATAATGTGGTTAGTCGATGTCTTCAGAGCTAAAATTGTGGACATCACTGAAAGCTCGTTGACCATTGAGGTAAGTTTTTATTGGTGTTTTTTTTTTCTCCAGTCACGTGTGCAGTTTGAATATGAAAAATCTTCCTATATACAACATGTGATTTGTTTCTTCACCCTCCCTTTTTGCTTCCACAGTGTACAACAAATATCATCAAGTTCCCTGTAATTCTTATTTTTGCTGTTATTAGTTATCCTTGTGGTAAGATTGTTTCTTAGAGTAAACGCCAAACATTGACAAAAAGGAAATCCTCATTTTACGGTATGCTTCAAAGTTCACCACATAAGTTAGCCTACTTACTGTCTGTGTGGTCTGTGATTTTCGAAGAACTAGCACAAGGTGTGTTGGTATTTTCTAATTTTCTCATAGATCATGCTTGACAAGTTTCTTCACTTTCGTTGCTTCCACAATGTACAAAAAATATCATCAAGTTCCCTGCAATTCTTATTTTTGCTGTTATTAGTTATCCCTGTAGCAGGATAGTTTCTTAGAGTAAACACTAAACATTGACAAAAAGGAAATCCCCATTTTAAGGTATGCTTCAAAGTTCACCACGTAAGTTAGCCTACTTGCTGCTTGTGTGGTCTGCGATTTTCGAAGAACTAGCACAAGGTGTGTTGGTATTTTCTTATTTTCTCATAGATCACGCTTGAAAAGTTTGAGATCAAGCCTTTATTGTCTACTGTTGAATCAAAACTTCAAAAATAAGAATTGTCTGTGAATGTAACCAGTCTATGGAAGTAAGTCCGACCAGTACTAATGCATATTTTGCCTATTGATTCAAAAATTTATCAGCAGGATGAGATTCATCTATACAGTTTATCCAAAGGTCCAATATTCAAATATGATTCCCATCATCATTATCTAGGCCGGCTCGCACTTATAATCACATCTCTAATGCACTATTCTTTTCGCATTTTCAGGTCACTGGTGATCCTGGCAAACTGGCAGCTGTTCTTAGGAATTTGAGTAAATTTGGAATCAAAGAGATTGCTCGAACTGGAAAGGTTAGTTTTTTCCAATGAAAGTGCGCCTGTAAACTCGGATTAGAATACCTCCGCCAGATTGATGGTGGGAGCCTGGGAGGGGAAGAGGGAGGGGGATGGAAAGTGATGCAGTTGAGAGAACTCCAAATGTCAAAGTGAAGATAATATTTTGTTGGCTTGCGCTTGCAAAATTCAGCGTGTTAGCCCTTATTTTCTCTGCTTGTCCAGATTGCTCTAAGACGAGAAAAAATGGGTGAGACAGCGCCGTTTTGGAGATTTTCAGCTGCCTCGTACCCGAACCTGGAAGAGAAAGCTCCTATGAATGGGCTGCTGGAGTCTGCCAGGAGGAGTCTCAGTGAAACTCCTTCCAGTCCATCAAGGGTATGATCCTATGTGGTATTCAGATCTGCTAGATACATAATGTGTTTCTTATTTTTGAAACAATTTTGTTTTTCCATTTACTCGGTGCTTCGACGTAGATGCCAATTAATGTATGCATAGTACAATAAGCGATAAACATTGGCATTGTCCTCGATCAGCGGTATGGATTGGTGGGAGCACAAACAGTAGAATGGTAGGCACACAGTTGAAGTAGAAATGATATCTAAATCTTCTGTTATGTTTTTCAGGGAGATGTTTATCCAGTTGAGCCGTACTATGGCTTCTCCATGAACCAAGTGCTTGACGCGCACTGGGGTGTTCTTAACGACGAAGATGTGAGTAGTCCTAACTACCTCGGATAATCATGGTTTTCATGTTCGGGTTTCTCGTGATTTTATTCTGTGGGTCTTTTCCCTTAGGCATCAATGCTAATTCATATGCATCCACCTCAAGCTGCATCAAAGGCAAGAAAAATATCAGTTGGTGTACATGTCTGTTTGATTGATAGCCCGCTAGGATCATGTCATTTTGGTTTGTTTATTGCTGCGTATTGTCTTGGTTTAATTTTGAAGTTTGAACTGAATCAAGGCATATCTCAATTTAAGTGCTTTTAGTAGTCCTAACTACTAGGGCTTTCTCTGATACTAATTTTATTGGGTCACTATTTCTTCGATTTCAGTCTAATGGTCTGAGGTCACACACCTTGTCCATGCTTGTGACTGATTGTCCTGGAGTTCTGAATGTAGTGACTGGGGTGATTTCCCGCAGGGGCTACAACATTCAGGTTTGTTCATTGTCATTTTTGCTCATTGCATGTGTCATTTGAATATTTTGTTGGATTCTGATTGCTCATCTGCTTGCTCTCTTCTAGAGTCTTGCTGTTGGACCTGCCGAGATCGAGGGTTTATCTCGTATCACGACTGTCGTACCCGGAACTGATGAGTCCATCAGGAAGCTGGTCCAACAACTTCAGAAACTAATAGAGCTCCATGAGGTTTGCCTTCTTGAGTTCTAGCTGTTATTCGCTCTTGTATGCTTCAATATATCCCTTCAAACCCATTTTGCTCTTATTCGCTGCAATATGAGGATTGCTATTTTTGCTATTGGAGTTCTAGAGCACTCTTGGCTATTTGTAGAGCAAGTTTTAATTACAAATTCTAACATAGAGCAAGTTTTAATTACAAATTCTAACATACCCCTTTTCAAAAGATATTAAGTTGCGGGCATGCGGCAAGAGAAAATGTCTACAATTTAACATAACCCAATACCAAAGGCTCTCATTTTTAGATGTCATGGAGAGGACCCATCGGTCCCAAAAATATTAAATTGTTATTTCTCTGGATTTTGCCTCTTCTGATCTACGTCTCTACATATGTTTTTTTAATATTTTATTATTATCATTTCAAACGCAAAAGATATTGCGCCATTAAAGAAAAATTGATTTCTGCAGGTCAAGGATCTTACTCATATGCCATTTGCTGAGAGAGAACTCATGCTGATTAAGATAGCTGTGAACACCGCTGCCAGGAGAGATGTCCTTGATATAGCAAACATCTTCCGTGCCAAGGCCGTTGATGTTTCAGATCATACTATAACATTGGAGGTGAATCTTCAGATGGTTTATGCTCTAAAAATTTGATTGTGGGGTTGGGTGGAAGTAACATCGTAAAGAGAGTGACAGAGGTTTCATATCAGGGAGTATAACATATACCCCCTCCGTCTCATATTAATTGCAACATATACGTATTTTGCACTATTTTATATGCATGAATACAAGTTTCGTTTTCATATCAAATCACGTCTGATCGTCCCGTAACATGTATTAGGTTGAAGTACTTAACTTACACATCCATTGACGTTTCACAATAAATTTGTAAAAAAAAAAACTATGTTTGATCGTTGCTGCGCGCGTGTCAAATTTTACATCGACACGCGTGTAAAATCAAAACGTTTCAATAATTTCGGGCGGTGGGAGTAAGTACTTATCAGATGCATCATTATCTTGCAGCTTACTGGTGACATAAACAAGATGATTGCATTACAGAGATTGCTAGAGCCCTACGGCATCTGTGAGGTTTGTTTGCTTGTCCTGCTTGTCTATGGGGAAACTTAATTAGTTCGGTATCGATGTTATTTACAGCTGTGCATAATATGATGTGTTTTGTTTTGTTTGCTTGCATATAATTGAAATTACCAAGGCTGCCCTTGGTTCATATGCCAATTAGGATTCCTCTCTAGTGGAAACATTCTATGCTACCTTGTGGTGCCAGTGAGCCATTCCTTGTAGAACGGACTCCAACCCTGAGGTTTAGCTCGTTGGTTTCCTGATATTGCTGTGAGCATAACAGGGGTGTGAATCATGCCCCTGCTTGCCTTTTAGAGTACAACTCATACTTCCATCTTGTATACAAACTATCAAAAACTAAAACACAAGGAATGCCAGATAATGTATTATCCAGGTATTGACAACTGCAAGACCTTAGCATGGGCGTGCCAGAAGAATTTGAAAACCCGTCGTTTGCTATACGACTTCGATGCTATATGCTGTAGTGAGTCGTCAATTAAATTAACCATCTAATGTTGTGACCTTGAAGGTGGCACGGACAGGACGGGTGGCCTTGGCTCGAGAATCAGGCATAGATTCCACTTCCCTACGAGGGTTCCATTTACCATTTTATCGGTAATGACTCTACGCTCTACGTATTGATTGACCATCATCCCGATTTGTTTCTTGGAGCGTGGTTAGCACGGGGTGGATAGGAGCCAACTCTTGTTGTCCCCATGTGATGATAGTAGAGTAGGAGCTGAAATATGAGGCGTAATGTTAAATGCGGTTTAAAAGATCCCATGAATGAGTAATCGCTAGTCGCTTTAAACTCAGGTGTTATGTAGTAGGTAACTTTGAATACACTATTGAGTTTATATATCAACTTATTATTGGTCATGTCTCGGTGATTCTCCGACTGATGTAAGCATACAGGAGTGATATTATGCAATGTGAATTCTATAATTGAATAATATTCTTTCAGATCCAACATGTATTGTTGTTCAATGAGGGCCTTGGATAAATTCTCCGAGAAAGAACACGAAGATAAAGATTTTCTCGGTTCAAAGCTCTTCAACTCAATCAACCCTTCAACTCAATCACGCATCAAAACCAAAACAAGAAAGTAGTACAGAGCAAATGCAGAATTTTACTTATAAGTTGGATAATGTATCTCCCAGGTGTGTGCAGGTATCATTTAAAAAAGAAAGTTACTCAAACAGAAATATGCAGATGACTCTCCAACCGACTACGCGATAGATCCCTCTTCATTGATCAATCGGATCACGTTCATTTAGCTGCTGTAGGGTGGTGGATGAGGCATGTCCTTGACAATGCCGCACTTTAGAGCATAGTCGGGCATGTTGTACTCATCCCTGAGGGATCGCTCCGGTGACAGGACGCTGACATACAGCTGCTGCCCCAAGTAGCTCCTCTCCAGGCTCTCCGATCTGATGTTCCACATACCGCAGTTATCAAAGGTCAGCAGGATTGCTGCCCATGATTTCGGGTACACCTGGATTGTGTACCTGCTCACAGTGTCGAGCAGGTTGTAGTTTGCCCTCCTTGCAGGAGTCCAGGTTCCCACCTCGATGCTGCAATCATAAAGATACATAGATCTTAACGTTTGCATACTCCACCGTGTTATGTCTTGAACAATGTTTACATGCTTGTGAATAAGAGGTAAAAGAATGTACTTACGCGACAGGGAAGAAAGAGTATCCATCGACATGCCAAGACTGGATGCCCTTCTCGTGGTTCTCAAAGATGACCTCGACGAAGTTCCTGAACGTGGTGTTGAGAACAACCGGGCTAATGGTGACCTTGTGGTTGGCGTCAATGTCAGCTGGTGGCTGGTCAGTGATTGTATCGTACTTGAACACCTTGTCAGCAATGCCGTAGTACTCAGCAAGCTTCAAGGGTGTCGCAGGGTCGACATGGGAGGCGCCGTTGATGGCATAGCGAAGCTTCCCATCAACTGTTGCAACAGTGTTGGCGAGCTTGATTGTCCTGGTGATGTTGATCTTGCCATAGTGGAATGAACCCTGAGGGTTAGGCCTGGCCGCGCTGGCGGTCAGGTTCCACCTGAAGGTCCTGAACTGATTCAAGGACCACGCCCAGCTGACCGGAGATTCAGGGAGGACCGGTGAAGCGATGCCATTGCCATTGGCATAGCGGATCCTGCCGGTTGCCTGGAGATGGTATTTGGTGAACCTGGTTGATGCCACCATGTAGTAATCCTTAGGTTCCTGGTCAGCTGTGACGAGGACCGAGTAGCATTGCCCCAAGTGGATGTCAAGGGAATCATATAGTGCCTGTTGGGTGTGTGAGCCCTCAATCTCAACCAGCTTCATGTTGTGGCCTTGAATCCTGAAGTTGAGTGAGTTCCTCATCCCAACATTGCAAATCCTGTACCTGTATGTCTTCCCGGGCTTCATCACGAATAGCGGTTCCTCCTTGTCTTCACCTACTGTTCCTCGCTTGCCGTTCATGAGCACGCCATTGGGCTTCCCGAGGGACTTACCGCTGTCTAGTTGTTTCCTCAGCTCAACGTGGCCTCTAGAGTACCAATCCCCGATCAAGACGGTGTAATCATCTTCAGGATCAGCAAAAGGGACGGGGATCAACAGACGGCTGTTGACCCTTAGGCCACCGAATCCTCCTGCAGCCTTTTGGAAGCCGAGGATCGGGTAGTAGTAGAAGCTTCCGATCTGATCCTTGACCTGGAATCGGTACGTGAAGTTTGTTCCGGGTGGGATAGGACACATGGTTCCTGGAGTACCATCTTGCCATGAGTTCTTCCTCTGCTGGATCCCGCTCCTATATGCATAAACCAATCATGTACCCCAATATGATGACTCTAAAACCAAATGGATGAAATGATCACCAATGTGCGTAAGAACGTATGAAATCACATACCATGTGAAAAGCAATGGCTCGTCGAGATTGTTGAACACATTGAGGACGATATTGTTGTTGGTTGTCGTGTTCAGGTTGGGTCCGGGGAACTGTCCGTTGATGAGGATGACCTGCTGAGGAACGCCCAAGGGCGAAAGCGTGCCATACGTGACATTCCATGTGAAGAACAGGTATGGATCCTCAGCTCGAGCCAGCATGGCAACCATGGAGAACAGCAACGGAAGCAAAGCGGACACGATCATTGTCTTGTTTCCCATATTGATGTCTTCGTATTATTCCTGTAGGAAATGAGAGGAGATCGTTTCGACAGACTCTCCAACATCATAGAACTCTCTTTATAGACGACCTGCGATAGAGAACGCATTGATCATCACCATAGAAGATTAAACCGCAAATTGCTCCCAGCCTCTCACAAAATTGTCGAGTTCTGTTGTTCATATGTGTTTCTCTATTGTTGGAATTCGTTTGATTGCTTTTATTAGAAAAAAATCAACAATGAGTCTCACTGTCTCAGGGACATTCGTCCGCATTTAGTAACCTTGGTCGTACAGATCATATGAGGTCACACAACGTAAAAAAAATGTAATTTATGGAACATAGATTAATGTCAAGTGTGAACTATATTTTCTAAGAAATAAGAAAAATCATATCAATATCTTGATTGAATGACGTACCACATACAGAGTGCATGATACAAGGACCTAAACTGTTCGCTAAGAAATTGGCGTACGAATTTACTCCTTTTTTTTTTTCTTCAAATAACAATGGTTTAATCAGATATCATAATTTATGTATATTTTGAATTAATAAATAATTGATAATTTTGTTTTTATGGGTGTATGAATGAGTGAGAAAAAGAAAAATAAAACTGATGATGGGTGAGTTGATGTGATATAAAATAAGGATATTTTTATATAAAAAAATTATTAAATATAAAAATATCGTAATTTGAATAAAACATTAAAAAAAAAACAATTTGAATGGGATGAAAGTTGTAACCGATAAACAAGAGACAACACCCTGAAAAATTAAACTGGGTGGAAGATTTGCGTACAAAGTCTGATGCCATATTGATCACGATAGCCGAATAATGTGATCCCGGAGAGCTCCATTGTTACGGAGCAGGATCCTGAGCTGTGGGCTGTCTAACAGCAATGGCCTCAAAAAAATAAAATAAAAAAACCATTTTTTTTGTTTCTTTTGATGGTGCATTGTGCACCCTTAGATTGTTAAACAGCAAATGTGCTGTCCAAATGCACAGCAGGCAATGCAGGTCCTCATTGTTACACGGGAGCAGAAAACTATGGCCCTTATAACAACGAGTCGAACCGAGTAACTATTTCTATAATTGAATATCGAAAAATATATTTGGCATCGATAATAGAATAATCGTTTGATTTTATTTTATATCCCAAAAATTCTAATTATAACAAATTTATTCACGAACACTACATTTTTTAGCTTATCGCTTACAAGTTAACAATTATATATTAATTTATGATATTTTCATTAAATTTTCTATACGTTGTATCATTTTCCACCTTTTTTTTTCAATTTTTATTTTTTTACTTAAAATTTTTATTCACACATTTAATTAATTTTCAACCATTAATTAAGTAATTAATTTTTTTTATCTAATTCTTGATTAATACTCCTTTCATCCCAAATTATAAACAACCTTTCGAATGTTGTACTTATCGAGGCGAAGTTTGACTTGCGTCGTGGGACGATCAATCGTCATTTTTTTTGAAAAATTATCATACAACACTAATGATAATTTAAGTTATGCACTTCAATCTGACGTTAGTGACATAATTTTTTTGCATTATTAAGACAACAAATGAAATTCCTCAAAATACGTGTTGAATAATGTAATGGTGGATAATGTTACTTATAATATGAGACGGAGGGAGTATATTTCATTTGCAACAAAGTGATGATTTTCTGAACTTGATAAAAGCAAAAGATAGTTATCATATTTTTTTTTTTGAAGGTTTTGGATCCGAATCTCACTACTCTCAAAATTCAGGTTGGACACGTCCGTTGACTTCAATCAAAGCTTTATCCGATACTGGTGAGGGGGACGTCTTGTCAGTGTTCAGGGGATTAATTGAGGTGCGCGCGAGGTGATCCGGACACCCTTGTTATATAAAAAAAAAGATAGTTATCATTGATAAGATGATAAAGATAGATACACTTATACTGATACCAAATATAAAATCTCTCAAAATTCAGGTTGGACACGTCCGTTGACTTCAATCAAAGCTTTATCCGATATTGGTGAGGGGGACGTCTTGTCAGTGTTCGGGGGATTAATTGAGGTGCGCGCGAGGTGATCCGGACACCCTTGTTATATAAAAAAAAAAGATAGTTATCATTGATAAGATGATAAAGATAGATACACTTATGATACCAAATATAAAATCAATTATATCTCAATTTTAATTTTATGTCACTTTTACCTCATGATTAAAATACTATTTTTTTCATTTGATCCCAAATTATAAAAATAACATTCATTTTAACTCATGATTGGACTTACTTTGAGAACATTATAATCTGAAACAATACAAAAAAAATATTGCCCTGATCTTACATGATGAGCTTGTGAAAATGGATACATGATGACGACGTCATTCTCATTTGTGATGTAGAAAGAATAACTCCTTTTGAATAACTGAGTTTGTTGCACAACAATGGAGAACAAATGGCTAATTGTACAATGTTCGTCAAAATTTTGGGAGTGAAAACAAAGATCACAACTTGCTTGCTGCAACAGTCTGTTCCTTGGTTTGTCCGTCGCTAATGAGATCTTTGGACTTTGCTGAAGGTATCCTGTGGCGCTCCATAATCTGTGATGTGGCGAGCTTAGTCTTGCTGTAGTCCAAGGCAATTACTCGATCATCGTCCAAATCAAACCTCAGATTCTCTTCTTTACAGGCTTCTACAAGCTGAAATAGCTGCTTCAGATTATCTACTTCAACACTATTCACTTTCTTCACCTGCTCAAACTTGTTTTCTTTCAAAACGTTAGGTTAAATCACTCTAATGAGAATACTGAAGCTTTTGGCAGTGAGCTCTATTGTTAAATCTGTTTGAGAAGCAAAAGATCATCAGACCTGCAATTCAGCAAGACGCTCATACCCAGCATTTTTATATCATCCATCAGAACCTGAATGAAATAAGGTACGATCAGTGTAGTTGAACCAATACCAACACAAGAACACAAGAACATAAGAAAAGCGAAAAGAAATTTTGATTGAAAAGGGCCCCAATTTCAGTAGGTTTCATGTCGAACCAGATATTTATCGCGTTAAAAGAAACAAGACATCAGAGTCTAGAAAATAGTGCAAATGTGACATTGAAATGCAATCCAGGAACAACACAACTTCATAGAGATAGTGACACGAAGGGTGAACTCTGTGACAAGATGTTGAAAGAAAGAGTGAGGACAAATCAAAGAAAGGAAAGGAGGTTGCCCCTGAGAAAGTATAACAAGCTGCTCGCCAGGTTTCTTAGGCAGCTCTCTTAACGCACGTTCGCACAATTTGCAAGGTGAAGTATTATACCAGTCTTCTCCAAACTCGTGAAGGTAAGGTTGCGTAAGGGGAACAAACACTAGACCAGCAAAAATATAATAAGTTGGGAGCTTATCGAATTGATGAACTGGCACCAACTGCTGCAACTACAATAAATGGAGTCGAATCAGTTCTAATAGAATGTGCAATGCTATAGCTATTGTGGAATAAGCATATCATGAGAAAGACAACACGCATTATTAAAGAACAGGCTTGCAAAGAAGCAATATGCATAAAGAACAGGCTTGATGCATGCAACGCATCACTCGTTGTGGTGGAAAAATATCTTCAGAAAAAAAAAAGAAAAAAAAAGAAAGAAAAATTAAATGGAGCTTATAGGTGAGAGAGTAAGAGAAAAATTGTGTTCTTTCCCATCCCTCCACACCCTAACAACAGCTTTCTCATTTGGTTTCTTCATAGAAACTAGATGATCGAATGCTATCCGCTCCCTATTCCTGAAAGGGACTGAAAAAGCAGTGAGTTGTTTTGCTAATTAGAAAGCTCATGAAATAAGAACTCCGTGCCAAATCCTATAAAAGTACCACCGTGAATGAAAAACAAGCTGACAGTAAAATCATCACAGGGTTGGAAAATGGAAACAAAAACTTACCGCAAAAGACGAAAACAATAGTGGGGAAAGTAGTACCTGTTCCATCATTTGCTATAGGCACACCATCAAATGCTAGAAGAATATCATCTTTCCTCAAAATTTTGTGCGCATCAGAGAGAGGATTGATTTTGCTCACAAGCACGCCAGTCATCTTAGGGTGCATCCGGAAGTGTTCTCTGAGTTGCACATTTTCCATTGATTGACACGACAAGCCCATCGAGCAGAAACCAATGTATTTTCCACTATGTTCGACACCAGAGATGAAGTGCTTTATTACTGGAACTGGAATAATGTAGCTGCATGAATGAAACCAGTGAGATCAGGAAAAGCAAGTCTAGTGCAATAATATGCAATCATATACTCGAACTGAATTCTTTCACCACACATTCCCGTTTTTCTGAAATAGCACGCATGTTAAACTATCATAGCTATGAATCATATCAGCTAAAATTATTCGAATTAATGTCAGCATCATGTACATGATGCTGACTATACAATCTTCATATGGAAGCCAAGTTAAAAGCAAGCAGTTCAAAGTACTCACCCAATATTTTGAGCACCTGAAAGATTTTGAAATGCAACTCCAGCAACCTTATTACCCATAATTGCAGGGCCTCCACTGTTTCCTGGATTTATAGCAGCATCGATTTGTATCGCCATAAGCTGAGTGGCACCATGTACATATTGTGTCAGCTCAACTCTCGAGCCGACGCCTTTTGTTACAGAAATATTGTCTCCTCCTGCATTGGCCGAATAAAAAAACATTCCCATAAAATAACATATGAACGATAAATCATACAATAGTCACACCTTCTGTGCTATGACAGTACCTTGGGGATATCCAACAACAGCTACTTCCTCCTGCAGAAAGGGGATGTCTCCAAGTTCTAGAAAAGCCATACCCTGCCAGAACTCTTCACTTTCGACAACTAGGACAGCCAAGTCACATTCGTGGCCTATCGCCTGAACTTCTGCTTTGTATTTGGTAGGAGAACCATGTTTCCTTACTAGAACAAATGTGTGATCGGCCACCACATGGGCATTTGTAAGGATCCTTCTCCCAGTAATAATATATCCTACAACCGAAACAAACAAAGCAAACATTCAGAAGAAGTGGTTTTGTTGATGGGGAGGGTTGCTTCCCAGCTCTAATTCTACTGATTTTTAACCTCACGAAGTAACCATGAACAAGAAAGTTGAGTAAAGTTGCAAACGAAGAGTAAAGAGTCTTTTCAATTATTCCTCCCTTCATGGAAAGATCTGGAACTCCCCTTCTCAGCATATTCACCGTCCTCAGGCAGTCCTCTTCCAATTCAATTTTGTCCGCTCCCACGTCACGAGCCAATTCCTAACCACTTCTCAAAGCCAATGCTTCACCAATCATCAACATAGAGAGATATCACACATGCGAAAGAATTGCCATTTGCTCCTAAGATTGCTCCAAACTCGTCTCTTGTAATAGTTCCAACACTTGTGAAATTAGGAGGTCAAACCGCGACGCCCACATTTATTTTACAAACCCTAGGTGATGGAGCTTGCCATCGTCGAACCCCAGCTTCTTCGCCTTCTTCCCTTATCCCTACGACCTGCCTCCTCTGACCAAGGTCTGGTGATGAGCTTGCCAAGCTGAATTCGCGTGTGGACTCCAAAGCCAACTTCACAAGCAGATATGCGGGCTTGGTCTCCCCTTCGTGGACCCTTTGATTTCTGTATTCTAATCCATAGAGGATGGCTCCAATTGGCGTTGATGTACTGGTCTTCTCTGTATCTAGGATCCCAGCAAACCAGCTCACAAAGGATGTTGATTTTCGCTCCACCGCATGCATGAATGGGCTGGTCTGTCATACCTCGAGGGCCTTTAGGCATTCCAAGAAACAATGGGAGCTTGTTTCATCGTGGCTTACACAATCAGGACAGCCTCCTTCAATGGTTACTCCTCTTTTCCTGAGATTGTCGATGACAGAGGATTGAGTCTGTACAAGCTCTCCAGAGGAAATTCTTGACTCTAGGCTGGATTGGGAGTTTCCATAGCCTCTTCCAATTCACGTCCGATGTTATGGTCGCAAGGTTAGCAATCGTGCTATGGAATCTAATCTCATAGGCTCTGTGGTACGCTGATTTGCCTGAAAATTGGCTATTCGACTGAAATCTTCTGGTCAGTGCATCTTTTCTTCCTTCGATGCCTAATGGGATACTTAGTATGTTACCTGCCACTGCTGTTGGAGATATTCATCTGATATAACCGCTTTTCCACCATCTTGTTTCCGGGTTAATAAGGTAGTCTACCTTCACATCTAAGGGGAAGTCTGGTGGACAATCACTAATTCGACCCCTACTAATGTTGGTGTAACGTCCCGACTTCCACGCCAGATGATACGTGGGCATTGTACCGTCACGGACTTAGTTCATGACAAAGCTAAATAACCCCAACCGGTTTAAAGGTATAGAAGTCAAGGAACTGCTGAACATTTACATTACATAATGTACAATGTCATTGTTACATTTTGAAATCAATGTTTTGCTAGGTTAATCAAACAATTAAAGATCCATATTACATAATCAAAAGAAGAAGATTTGCTATGATGTCCCAAAAAATAGGTGAGTCATCTATATGCATGCAACTCTCACTCTATAACAACGCATCATCAATCTGTAAGTAGGTGACATAACCCGTGAGTACAAGACTCAGTAACCTAGAGTATATGAATTTCATTTGTAGAGCACTCCGTCGACCTATGACGAATTTGCGAGTCTCATTAAAATGTTTTTGTATTTTTATAAAAATTTAAACGCCATATCAAACAAGTACTTTCGTTTATACATATTAATATCTTTTATGTCATTTTTTTTCTATCACCACGAGTCCATGACTCGACTCAAAAGACAATCCCAAAGATATGACAGACTACAGAGGTAGAACGTTAATCGTCGACTAGGCTACATCACGAATCATATTTCATTTTCATTCAATTCACATCTCGCATCTTTAACGCGTCGTAACTCTTGTGCGCTTCCAATAAGGTTCCGGATACCAGCATTGAGAAGGGCCTCCCTGCAAAGAGTCACCCATAACATTAACCACAAACAGCTTCTGTGCAATGCCAGTGCATGCATGCAAAGGGAACGAGTACGTCGCCGTCCCCTCTCTAGATAGTCATTTCCTCATCCGTGACGATGACTTGAGGAATAAGTAATTAAAGTCCATTGACTCAATCCAAAACCACAAAGGCTATCAAGAAACAACGAACGATCCCTATGGGTTCAAGAAGGGATGTCAAAACTCAAATTTCCTCATAATAATACCAAAGATTATGACAGTGGTCACAATAGACCCAAGAAGGAACGTTATGCTCAACCTTCATAATATTTTTAAGAAAAACGACTAACGATCCAACGGATCCAAGAAGGGACGCACAATGCTCAACCTTCACAACTCAAGGACACGTATATTGCTTTTCATTAGTTCACCTCACATAGATAGTGCAAACAAGCTCTAATTTTTCGTGTCCTTTTTATTTAAGCATTTAAGGGTCATTTTTATTTATTTTCTCAAGAGGGTATATATATTATAATGGTAAATATTCTAACCCAGTTTAACCCCAATACCTCATATCATATATCAAACATGTGAAACTGTGACGCCCCGACTTTTCAGTACTTATTAATGTTACATATGACGTCACTGCTGCTGGGTCCAACGCCTCAGCTAGGCAAAAAATATACTTTTTGGTTTAGACATAAGAATCAAGTTAAGTTCACTTATACATAATTAGTTTAAAAACTTTTGATATACTTAATCATAACTCAGAATATCACCTTTCCAGCGGAATTTACATCTTTTTTCTAAGATTAGAATACCTTTTATACATAACGTACATCTAACATCAAATCTTAGGTCACACTTCTCCTTCAAGTCTTTCTCCTATAACAAAAAGAAGAAGAAAGACACGAAAAAATAGTAACCGTGAGCTATAGGAGCTCAACAACATGTCGGTCCCCTTATCAAGGGTTACACGAGTGAAAAAGGTAATAAAATAAAAGTGCAATGGTTACTTGGATCTTTGTTTCAGCACTCTCGAATTATCATGTCAATCTGGCATTCACAATTATCATCATAAGCATACCCGTAATTTATCCTAATCACATAAACACACTTAACACCACATAGTAACGTGCGAAACTACGCGTCCATTGACACTTCAGACATTATCAACGTCATTACTATCGTCATACCTTTTATGGTATAATTGTCAAGACCTCCATATCAAACAAATTGAGACAATGATACGATAGGTCCGCAGTCCAAGTCTCACGCACTGCTAGAATCAACAGTTCACTCAAGACTTTGTTATACTCATTATTACATCAATCATACAGAGACGACAGACAATAGATACGCTCAATGTTATAATTATGTCCTTGGCGAGACTTATTCAATTTCATAAGTAAGATCTCTTCAACTTTAGTAAAAGGGACATTTGCGAGGGAATTAACAAAACCGGAGCGTAGGATCTCCGGGAGTGAGATACCCTCATACCAAAACGACCTTACAAGGTCGATGAAAGAATGTCACCACCAAGTCACTGTATAACATATGCGACAGACACAACGCTCTTTGTGTTTTATACCACGGAGTTAACTCACCAATTATGGATTTACAATCCTTCCACACATTCACCCTCATTATACCAACAAATAAGGCATAACATACACCATGTAACAACACTCCACAGCACTCAGAACTTAGTACACAAGACACAGCAGTCGCAGTCAGTATTTTACGCCAGCCACATTTAATGACTACGTCCAAACATTCCAATGGTTATTATTATATTCACGGTATAATAATATACATCGTCGCACAAAATAAATCTAAACGTTATCTTTTATCACGGTTCTTCACATGCACATGTTGAGCTTTGTCCTTGAGTGACAACGAGCAGTGTCTTCAAGTCCTATAATATAATAGGATACATGTATTAAGACACACCCTTGTGAATGATTGTTCACCTTATGAAGTTAAGCATGTTTATTCGTACTTCTTGAAAAACTGTCATATAATATTATGTGGTGGTGCCAAGCGTGAGAAAAAACTTTGATACTTATTTTTGTAGTCCATGATGATGATTTTATGTATTTATCATCATTAGAAGTGTTTGTGAACATTTGGAGTTGTTTTGGGGTCAAAACGGTTCATTTTCGGATTTTGTCTAACATGATCCTTTGACATGTTTAAATTTACAACTTCAAAAATTATTTCATAAAATTTTGAATAAACTAAACTCTATAATATTTTCATAGAATTAGAGTTTTTATCATGAAATCTTACTAATAATAGCAGTTTATTCGTTCAAATTTATATTTTTTGCTGGATCAAACAGTTTGATCTTATTTCACTAATCAATACATAAATCATTGCATATAGCTTCAAATCTAGATTTTTAAACTATTCTAGAAACTAGACTTCAAGGGTTTCTATTGATATAAGGATTATTTTCTAACTCTTTCTGTGTAATTTCAGATCAAGTCACAAAGTGATCCCTATAATCAGCTTTTATAGATTAATATATCCGTACGTTTTGATTTATATCTTGAGATTCAGAACTCCAAATTATGATATATAAACTTTATCAAAAACTAGACATATGAGAATTCAACATATATTAAAATCAAAATTTATCACAGAGCCTACGATTTTCCATAAAATTTCCAAACAAGATGATCACCTTCTTTTATTAATAATGAAGGATTCTCGTCGTCTTGTGACCCTAACTTCTCTTCTTCTTCTCCTCAAACTCTCATTCTTCTTTTCTCTTGCATGACAAGGGGTGTTTTATATTTGTAAGAAATTTTTCAAGGAGAATAGAACTTGTATTTATTGGAAACTAAATCAATTCAAATAATTTTAGCGAATAATTAGTGAATATTTAGTGGGTAAATAATTTAATTTTAGGTGGAGTAAAACATTTTCGTATTAAAATCGTATTTTTCTGTATTTGTGTATTAGGGTTGCATTTCATTCATATTTTGTATTCTTTACTTATTATATCGCCAAACAAGCCTTTTAATCCCGTAAATGAATTATAACGTACGATTATTTACTATTCACGTTAATTATCGTGAAACTAAATTTTACGTAATTTTTCGGGTCCTTACCATATTTTGATCATGATTTTTTACAAACAAATTTTATAACCTCATTGTATAAATTACGACGTTCAGTAATATATTGTTTTTGTTATTATTTGAGAAAATAAATTATCTTAAATTTTTCAGGTCTTTACCAAAACATTCAATTCTGATCTCGATCCCATTATCAAGGCTTGTTATTACAATGGTATATTTAATATCCCTTTATAGATAAACCCCATGATCAATTATATTTCATCGTATTATCACATCAAGCATAAGTACATACACGAAATACACCCATGGCATTTTGGAATCATGATTAACGTTAAAATAATGCTCGATAACCTAAATGGTATATTTAGTACCCATTTATACATAAATCCTATGATTAATTATATTTTGTCGTATTACCACACCAAGCATACGTATATGTAAGGGAATGCACCCTTGGCATTTTAGGATCATGAATAGCATTAAAATAGTGTCTCATAACCTAATGCATGCACCCATGCATATATTATTAAAACCCTATTTTCGTTATTATCTTAACACATCAACCAATCAAACAAGCATATCATCGTCCTCCTGGCGGTACGCTTCTTATCATAATCACCATAACACATCATATTGATAAAATATTAAGCACAATATGGATCGAGAGGGGATAGGTTGTCTTTGCAGCGTGTATAACCCTAATCACTTCAAGAACCCAAGAGACCCTAGGAACGTAAGAACTCAACCCCCGAGACACCACGGCCACTGTCCCTGCTGGTGTCCTTTGCTCAAAGACTTGTTGGTGACCAGAACTTCGTCGCTGGGGACGTCCTTGATGGCTGGAGAGATGTTTCGTGTGGTGTTTGTAGTGAACAAAAGCAAACCGAAAAGAGGATAATCATGGGGTCATGCCTGGATAGGGAAGGGCAGCTCTGATGGTTGCTGACTGCCATCATTATCTTCGGTGGTGGTGAGAGGTTGTGGGTGGTCATCATCGGTGACCTCCGATGCATTCAACGAAGGTGGTTGTGGTGTGTTCGTGATCGAAGAGGAAAGGGGCTGTGCATACAGTGGTGTTACGATTCAGGGGAGAGCCCAAGGGAGAAACCATGTGAAATCGGGCCTGAATAGAATACGTATGTGAACTGGACCCAAGTGTTAACTCAAAAGCTTAAACTGATGGGTTATGGGTTATGGGTTGTTCACATATATATTCTACTCTTTTTTTTTCTTCACGGTCGATGTGGGTAAACCTACTCAAAAATATCCTCAACAATCTCCCCCTTATGTGTGAGTCAATCCACATCACCAACTCCCCCTTGAGGTTGAATCCATGGGCCTTCTCTACTTGCATACTTGGACTGGGCCACTTGCGCACTTGATCAACCCTCTTTGCGGACCAACAACGTACCAGGGGATCCTTAACCTGCATCCCGGCCCAACGAACAATGGGCTCTGATATCACTTGTTACGATTTAGGGGAGAGCTCAAGGGAGAAAACCACATCAAATCGGGCCTGAATAGAATACGCTTGTGAACTGGACCCAACTGTTAACCCAAAATCTTAAGCTGATGGGTTATGGGTTGTTCACATATATATTCTACTCTTTTTTTTCCACGGTCAATGTGGGTAAACATACTCACACATATCCTCAGCAAGTGGCTCGTCGGGGACTTGCTTCGACTGATCTCCAGCGTTTGGGGGACGGTGGCGTCGTCCTGTTGGTGCTGGTATGGTGGTGGCGTTGCCGGTGGTCGATGGTAGCGAGGCGAGACGAGAGAAAGGGAGGTCACAGTGGAGTGAGGGAGAGGCTACGGCAGCCTCTTGTTCCTCCGGGTATGATAGTGGTGTTATGGGGAGATTGTTAGCGACGATTTGGTGGCCGATGGTGCTTGTCGATGGTGGAGGCGTTGGTGGTTCGTGGTGGTTGCGCGTGGTGAGAGAGAGGGGAGATGAGGGTGGCGATGGTGATGGCGGGAAAGAAATGAGAACGGTGAGACAATGGTGGTGATTAAATGATGGTGGTGGTCGAGTGATGTTGGTGGCCAGGTGAGGCGAGGAGGACGAAGGAGAATGAAGATGGTGATGGTGTTATAGTGAGAGTTTGGTGTTGGTTTTCTTGTAAAGAAAGGAGGAGAAGTGGGAAATGAGTGAAATGAAGAGGAGAAGAGTGGTGAGCAATGTAATGATTTAAATGGGGAAAAAGAAAATGGCAGGGCGATACACTGGTGAAACGAAAGAGTTTGGGCAATGGAAAACACTGACACACGTTTTCTGGCCCCCTTTTTAAATTTTTGTAAGATTGTTATTTATCCCAATTTTGTAATATTTATCTCATGATAATTAATCAGTATCAATTTAATTACTAAAAATAATAATATCATGTCCCATTTAATAATTCAAATTTTCTGGGATTAAAATGGTTAACCTTAACGCGTAATATTTTTAATGTTATAACGTTATTCGCTCGTTATATTTATTCGTGTGTTATAACGTTACTCGTTTGTTATATTTATTTACGTGTTCATAATATACGTACTTTATATATATTTAATTAATAAAATTTTTGGGTATTACAGTTGGGCACCCATGGGTCACACCTAATACACGAATATCAGACCCTGTTCCAACCCTCCATAGGAGCCCATCCTCCAGTAGATCTTTCACGGACCAAATACTCCGCCAAATGTAGGAGGGATTGTGGCCTAAGGCTGCTGTTTGCGGAGGGCCTCTTGGGAAGTATTTTGCTTTCAGGATCCTTGACACCAAGGCTATGGGTGTGAGGATGATACGTCACAACTGTTTGGCAAGTAGTGCATCATTAAAACATCCAAACTCCCTGAATCCTAATCCTTACTTGCTCTTCGGTTTGCACCCAACTCTTCCAGTGTGTTCATTTTTAATCCCGCAAAAACTTGTGGCATACTCTATGTAGCTCATCCACCGATGTGTTCGGCATTTTGAAACAACTGAGGAGATAAGCTGGTATCGCTTGTAGCACTTTGATCAACACCTCCTTACCGGTAGCCGATAAGAGTTTAGTCTCCTAGCAAGCCAAAGCTTTCTTCATCCGGTCTATTGCACCTGCAAAAATTACCTTCCTCGAACTGCGCACTATTGAGGGCATCCCTAGATACCTCCCTAGATCTTTTGCTTCTTGAATGCCCAGACCACTAATGAATAAAAGCTCTGATAGCCTGTGAAGTACCAAGGCTAAAGCAAATGGTGGTCTTGTCTCGATTGATCATTTGACCAAAGGCTCTTTCATAAGTGTCCATTATGTTTTGGTTCATCACAGCCTCATGTTCTCAGACATTTTTAAAGAGGACGCTGTCATCAACGAAGAGCAAATGAATCACTCTTGGTGCCCCCTTGTAAACTGCAATTCCACTAATGTCCCTCTGCCCAATGCTTTTATTGATGAGGTGAGTCAGTGCTTCGGCGCAAATTATAAATAAAAAGGGAGACAACAGATCATCTTACTAGAGACCCCTTATAGGCCTGAGAGGGGCAA
Source organism: Drosera spatulata (assembly GCA_035668315.1). Lineage (NCBI taxonomy): Eukaryota > Viridiplantae > Streptophyta > Magnoliopsida > Caryophyllales > Droseraceae > Drosera > Drosera spatulata. The sequence continues at coordinate 1,906 of JAOVYX010017162.1, read as the reverse complement.
GCGGCACACCGTTGGGGAAGGACAGAAGAAGAAACTGTCGAAACATACATCATAATCAAGTTCACCCATCTCTGAGAGAATCCCATCAAGTCTAGGATCGTTTCCAGAAATTTCCACTCCACACGGTCGTAAGCTTTTTCCATGTCCAGTTTCAAAGCTTAAAATCCATTCGTCCCTATCTTCTTATTTTTAATGAAGTGAATCGTCTCAAATGCCGCAATGACGCTGTCTATAATAAGAAGATTAGCTACAAAAGCCCCTTGCGAATCTGAAATAAGAGCTAGCAAAACCTTCTTCAAACGGTTAGCAATAACCTTGGAGAAGATTTTGCAGATAACAGTACATAAACTGATAACCTTGGAAATAAGGACGATTTGTGTGTTGTTTATGGGAAAGATATCAGTCTCGCCATCAAGGGCATTGAGCAACATATTCTGGATGTCTTCCCACACCGTTTTCCAATGGGTCTTAAAAAACTGAGCCTTCAAACCATCAGGCCCCGGTGCTTTCTTTCCAGACGTATGTTTCAGTGCTCGGTAATCTCCTCCCTTGTGAAGGGCCTGTCTAGGTGCTGGTGGTCATGCTCTGTCAGTTTCGCTTCCCAAATCGAAATATCTAAACCTTCCATGTGAACTCCTTGAGATGAAAATAATGCCATGAAGTGCTTATTCGGGATGTCCATAATCCCCCTGGTAGATGTCATCCATCTTCCTTCTTCATCCTCGATACCTGCTATTCTATTTGATGCTCTTCTTTTTGAAGCTAGATGGTGAAAAAAAAGACGTATTCCGGTCCTCCTCTTTATGCCAACAGATTCTAGATCTCTGCGTCCAGTAGCCTTCCTCTTTCGCTAGGTGGCTGTCCAGGTCTGACTTTGCGCCTGCAACCTGGTCAATAAATAATATGTCGTCCCCCCTGCCCTTGCATAGTTTTAAGCTGACTTCGAGCTTTGTTTATGTCTCTTTATAGGCTTTCATGTTTTTTGCGATTCCACTGGTATAAGGCTTCCCCCATTGATTTGATCTTCTTTATCATAAAATATTTTTTATGTCAAAAGTATTCATAATTTTGACCCCCGACAAACAGTCTTGGATCTGCTGTTGGCTATGGGTGGATCTGCTGTTGGCTGTGGGTAAAACTCCCGACAAGTACAACTTTTTCTTCTGACGGGTACAACTCCCACATATAACTGGTGAATCGATGGTGGCAACGACAGATATGAAGTCAACGACAGCGACTAATGAAGAGATGATGGGTTGAGAATCAATATAGTTAGGATTTCGGGATTTAATTGTGTTTCCTTTTTTGAGAAAATGGATATTATTGTCTCAAGTGATGTTATTATTCTAAGAGTTAAATTACTCAAAGGTGCACCTTTTGTGAACTTTTTTTCCCATAGATATGCCATCTAATTTTTCCCCGGACAAATGTATTTTTAAAATTTATAATAAAAATTCACAAGATTTCATTTCCCTACATGAAAATTATAAAAAAAATACAAAAAAATCGGACACAGATTTTATCTTGTGTTATCACAATCCAAATTCATTCAACTTCGATTCGATAATCACTTCAAAACCAAAACCATCGATTTTTCTAGGGTTTTGTTAATCCATGGAAGAACTCGCAATATCGAACACTGATCCAAACTTGAACTCGAGTTCGATGCTATCGGTGATGATTCGACGATCTCGTTATAGAGTTTTCGTCCCAAGAAGTTAGAGGATGCGATGGGTCGAATCGGCGATGATGGAGCCAAGAGAGGGTCTATTGGTAGTGTAGTGTGATTGATTGCGTGGTTTGATTGGAAGTTTATGTGATGGTTTGGTTGTTGATGTGAATTTTTTTTTTTTTTTTTTTTTTTTTTTTGCTTGGTATTGGTGTTATAGGTTCGTTGGTGGAGTCG
>JAOVYX010017161.1:0-22843 GCA_035668315.1 Drosera spatulata | reverse complement strand
TGTGAAACGGTAATGAAACGTGAAATGCAGCTCTTCGAGTTCATGGATTTCCATTCTCTTGATTCTTCTTTATTTTTGGCTTCAAATTCCATGCCAATCTGCCGTAAAATATCAACACACAGTAGTACCAACATTCCAACACAAAACGACACTAACAATGCAATTTAGACAATTCAAAGGGAATAAAAATAAACGTTTAGAATAACGAAATGATGTGTGATTTCATACACATCAAAAACATTGGAGAGTTTCATAATATCAAGGTATCTTCAGCTCTCAACCCGACATTCTTCTTGTTGCATAGACTCCTGGGTCAAACTGTTTTTACTCGTTATGATACACTTGGGAATCTAAGGAAGGATGAGTTGATGTTTCTATGGGTTGTAGGGAATGGATATCGTATAGATGTAGATATCGCCGTCCATATGCTCAGACATTGGTATACGCATGCCACTATGTCTGAGAAAAAGACGGAGAAGATATGTTTTGGCGCTTTTATCACCCCAATAGCTGAAGCGTTAAACTACAACCTGGCAGCTCTTCAGCCAGTAGATAATGAGGACCTCAACTACATGACTTTGCCATATTTGTGTACCACGGAAAAGTTTATGTGTGAGGAGACTGCTCCTAAGAAGATGACCTATTATCTCACTTTCCCTGGTCCATTAAATATGGGAAAACGTCTGAGGTCGCCAAGCCCGTTATGTAGTAATTTCGGCCATTATGGCTGGAGTTTTCCTTCTTTGGGATTACAGTTCCCTTCCGCTATTATTTATGATAATCAAAGCAACCCATATCCAGTTGATGAGTCTGAGGGACTGGTTGGTTCATCTGGAGCTGATTGTGTAGAGCCAGAGGATAATGCTGGAGATATGCCACCGACTGTTCATGGCTTAGTAGCTGCTAATGATCCATCTTTCATTGTGACTTCTTCACCTGAGCCTGATGTACCTCCACCAGAGGGTCCCAGCCAGCGCAGGCCTCCGAGGATTACCCGGCGATAACACTCTCAATTTGAGGGTGTGATGCTCGGTGAAATTCAATGTCTAGAGGATTGTGTGCAGAATATCGAGAAGGTGATGCATAGGTAGGAGGAGAGAGACTTGGCCAGGTAGATGCATAAGACGTAAATCTATGAATGACATATTAGTCAAGGTCATTTTCAGCCACCTTTCCTACCCAACAAGTGATGTTTGGTAATGCCCTTTCTCTTTTATTGTTTTTCTGTCATTGAGGGCAATGTTAGGTTTAAGCGGGGGGTGTAATATCTATTGTCATTCACATTGTTCTAAGACTTGGCAGTACTATTGTATCTTATGGGATGTAGTTATATCAGTCCAACTCTGTTTAATTTTGAGTCATTTGTTTCCATCTATTTCAATTAGCGTGTTTTAATTTTTGAGTTAGTATGATTCGTTGCCAAAAATAAATTAATAAATAAATAAATTGTGTTTTATTTTTAAATCCATGCCTTGAGCAAAGTAAAATGATGGTATAGGCCTTAATAATTGTTGCACTAATGCATGTAGTTTGAATATCATTTCTAAGGAAGTCATTAATCTTTGTTAACACCGTTCTATTACATTCCTATGATATGACCCTTTTCATGTGTAGATAGCGGTTTAATGGTGACTTGAACTGTAGATAGACATTTAAAAACCTACATGTTTCCTTTTTATGTCATCGTTTCATTTATCCACCGATTATAGGGGAACATGGTGTGAGTTTTAGAAAAAAAAAAACTTTTTTGTTTATAAAGCATCTGTCTTCCATGGTGACCTTATGCTATTTCTGGTTACTGGAGAATGTTCTTGACCTACTCGTTATTAAGAAAGAGAGAGAGAGAGAGAGAACGAGAGAGAGAGAGAGAGAGAGAGAGAGAGAACATTGGCAAAGCAATTTCAAATTATCAAAAAGCTTCAAGTGCTATGTCCCTTAACTTGGTAATCAAAATTACCATCTTCGGATAAAAGGGGGAGACGTGGTATTCAATTAGCTTGAAAAGAAAACACAAAAAAAAAAAAAAAAAAAGATACATATCCAGTAGAAAATCTAGACACCTCTTTTGAGACATTGGTGGCTTTGGAAACGACCCATGTTGGAAGCATTTCTGACCGTAAGGAAATAACGGGTGGAATAAATGAATTTTAAAATTGAATATCGAAAATGTTTTGTCTGGCTACATCTCTGGAAAATCTAGTAGGTATGAAGGACCATAAGAGGGGATAATTTGAGGGGTAGTTTTTGTGGTGTGAATAGAGATGAAGGGCTACTTTGTGATGAATGTTCCTTCGACATGTGTTTTGTGTTATTGATTTTAGCCATTCTGATTACTTTGATGCTCAAACTATGAGAGTTTTTAAGACTTGTTAGTTTTTCAATTCCAAGTTGAGTCTTTGTTTTGTGTCTTTTACCTTTGCTTGAGGACAAGCAAACGTTTGGTTTGGGAATTTGATATGTGTGAAAAAACACATATTTTCAAGCATTAATAACCTGCGTTTTGTTTGTGTTTTGAATCATTTATATTTATGTTTTAGTCTTTTTTAGAGTCGGATACTGCCACATTTTTGTTTTTTTCTTATAGATTGATGATGCATGACATGTTTTCATGTAAATGTCATTTGGACAAAGTTTTAAAGTCATGAAGTGTGTGCAAAGACGTTTAGAGAGGAATATGATGAAGTTTGGATGAGACGAAAAAGGGATTGCAAATTTAGTAAGTAACACGAGCCGTGTCATTGAGCATAAAGCAACACAGCCCATACAGCTTGAAGGACTGGAGTCACTATCCAAGGAGACACGGCCGGTGTTAATGACATCTGAGATGACACGGGCCATGTTCCTTCACAATCTAGGAGTTTTCATTGCAGACACGGGCCATGTCATCTGAAGGTATATGACACCGATCGTGTCGTATTACACATTATTCTTTCTATATAAATATAACTTCTGAAAATTAGTAGATAGGACAGACAGAAAAAAAGGTTTTTTACAGATAGTTTGCAGAGAACCCCGTCACGTAGAGAGAGGAGAGAGATCGCCGTCTCAATCAGGGAACGAGATCCTGCAAATCCAGAAGGGAGATCATCAACATATACACAAAGGTGACGACTGTTGCGCATTTTCAACGTCGCAACTCGACTTCAACCTCTTGTTTGTAATCAGGGGGATTCTATCAAATTTTGTTTACAAATTGTTATTCAAAGTTGTTGTTGATGTTTATGTTGATTGATTATGAATTATTCAAAGCAATGGATCAAGTTTTAAATTTCAATGTCAATGTATATTGATTGAGATTGGTGTGAGCTCAACTTAGATATCTATTTTGATGATTGTGGGGTATTGAATTACTGATTTTGCTAGAATACAAGAATTAATATCTTCAATTTTATATTACATGATTTTTATGCATGGATTGATCTTTATTAATTGATAAAAATCATATAACTTGGAATTAACCACTCTATGTTATGTAATTTTTATTATTGCAATTATCATTCTCATTTGATAACGAAGTAGCAAAACTATAATTATGTCATTCTCATTTGCATAATTAAAGTTATCCATGTCATAATAATTATTTATTAAGTCATTCTCATTTGCTTAATAAATAAAATAGGTTGAATTATTATTTATGATCAGTATTAATTAAGACAGGTATATTCTCATTTTCCCTAGATTAATTAATATTAGTGTAGCTCATTCTCATTTGGCTACAATTTTAGTTTATAATGTTAGCTTAATTAGCTACAACCTACATTATGCAATATGGAATTGGAGAGAAAAAAATATTATCTATGATTTAATCATAATCCATATAATTCAAAATTATATCAATTTAATATCTCTTTTACAAAAAACTTGATCATTCTATTTTTTTTCAACTTTATTTTCTTATCTTAGTTTAGTACTTTATTCTTTATACTCAAAATCCAAAACCCTCAATTTATATAATTTATTTTATATAAGATCATAATGTTTAATTTTTAATCTCCGTTCCTTATTGGGTTCGACCCTGCTTGCTACTACTATTGTTAATAATATCCTATTAATATTTATGTGATATAGTTAGGATATAATTTACAAATCTTATGACGGACGTGTCAGTCTTATAGAAAGGGTACAACCGGTACTGAATAAGGAGAGCTAAGGAGTAAGGCCTCTACTGCTCAAACCCAAAGGGTTAAATCCTTGAGCGAAGTAACAGCACGAACTGCAGAACACCACAAGGTGCAGAAGGTCTGGAATCATAAGATTGAAACCAGTAAAAGGCCATATAGGCTATAGTACGCACCAAACTACTTAGTATGGAACAATACTTCCAATAGTGCATGGAGAAAGCCACATTGGAAGCCCATCTGAACATATTAGCGTGGATAGAGAATGCAGCAGAAGAGACGGAGAAACACTAGCAAACGACCTAGGGCAATAAGTCCAAGAGTCTACTATTATACCTGTGGCAAATTATTCAAGTGTGGATACCCAAAACTAATAAGTAAGGACCCATACTTGTGGGTACCATGTACAAGTTTTCAATGCTTTACTGCAGGAAGAATTGGATGGAACATGGTACCTAAACAATGGATGTTCTGGGCATATGACAGGAAACAAAAGCATTCTGAAAGATTACAGAAAAGAAGAAGGACCCCTAGTAATCTTTGGAGGAGGCAAGACAGGTAAAACTAAAGGTTATGAAACCCTTGTTACAGGTTCCTTAATCTTTAGAAATGTAGCTTATGTTAAAGGTTTAGAACATAACCTACTTTCCATTAGCCAATTATATAACAAAAATTATGATGTCTCCTTCACTCATGATTCATGTCAAGTGAGAGACAAAATCACCAAAGAAGTCAAGATAATAGGAACTAGAAAAGGAAAGATCTATGCAGTAGACTTCAATTCATCTCAGTCAGCACAAATTACATGCTTTTATACAAAAGGTGCTGAAGATACAAACTGGCTATGGCATAAGAGATTAGCTCACTTGAATCTCAAAACCATAGCTAAATTGTCCACAGAATACCTGGTGAGAGGACATCCTCAAATCAAGTTCAAAAAGGACAAGTTATGCAGGCCATGCCAAGAGGGAAAGCAGACTAGAGCAAGTTTGAAACCCCTAAACTCATCAAAATCAGTTAGAATACTAGAATTATTCAAGATATGAATGGGTAATGTTCTTGCATAAAAAAAAGTGAAACTTGCAGTCTGCTAACGAGATTTCTAAGGAATGTTCAAAACGAGAAGAGTAGTGAAATAATTACAACTAGAAGTGATCATGACACTGAATTTGATCAGACAGGAGTAGATGTTTACTGTGATGATCATGGGATTAAACATAACTTTTCAGCACCCAGGACACCTCAACAAAATGGGGTAGCAGAAAGAAAAAATAGAACACTTGTTGAAGCTGCAAGAACAATGTTTGCTGATGTTGATTTACCAAAAAGCTTCTGGGCAGAAGCAGTAAACACTATATGCTATGTCCAAAATAGATGTCTTATACATAAGCTGCACAAAATGACCCCCTATGAACCGTGGAAAGGAAAGACACCAAGTGTCAAATACTTTCATGCTTTTAGATGCAAATGCTATATACATAACAATGATAAATATCATCTAAGAAAATTTGATCCTAAGACAGATGAGGAGTCAGGGAATCTTTTCAGGGTACTCTACAATTAGTAAAGTTTTTAGAGTATATAACAAGAAAACACAAACAGTTGAGAAGTTAGTTCATGTATCTTTTGATGAATCTGAAATATCCATGCACGATGCTAATGTTTTTGATGAGGAATGTGTATGCATAGATGATGAACAGGATGCAGACAAGTGCTCTGAAGCTGTCGAAAAGGGTGAGCAGTCTACACACACTGAAGAGAACAATAATGCAACAGAGCCAGAGCAGCCCACAATACAACAACAATTGGAAAACACAACCATTGATCAAGATAAAGGAGATGGATCAAGGCACATACACAAGATGACATCATTGAAGACAAGGATGCATCTGTGCAGACTAGAAGAGCAACAACCAGAGAGTGCCTGTCTGTATGCTTCATATCAGAAATGGAGCCAAAGATAATAAATGAAGCTCTAAGTGATCCAAACTGGATTGATGCTAGGCAAGAAGAACTTAATGAGTTTCAAAGAAAAGAAGTATGGTATCTGGTGCCAAGACCCAAAAATCATCTAGTTGTTGGTTAAAAGTGAGTGTTCAGGAACAAAACTGATGAAAATAGAACAGTCATCAGAAACAAAGCTAGGCTAGTGGTCAAAGATTACTCACAAGAAGAAGGAATTGATTTTGATGAAACATTTGCCCCTGTTGCAAGACTGGAAGCAATAAGGATGTTCCTTGTCTATGCTGCATATCAAGGATTCAAAGTCTATCAAATGGATGTGAAAAGTGCCTTCCTCAATGGAAAGCTACAAGAAGAGGTATATGTTGAACAAACCTCCCAGATTTGAAGACTTTGAACATACAAATTATGTCTACAGGTTAGACAAGGCATTATATGGCTTAAAATAAGCTCCAAGGGCATGGTATGAAACTCTTTCAATTTTTCTATGTCAGAATAATTTTCAGAGAGAAAAGATAGATACCATCCTATTTCTTAAAAAACATAAGGAGCATATACTCAGTGTAAATTTATGTTGATGACATTATATTCGGCTCCACTAACAACAAACTGTGTGAAAGATTGGTTGCATTGATGAAATCTAAATTTCAAATGAGTTTAATGGGAGAATTGAAATACTTTTTTAGGACTTCAAGTACAACAGTTAGAAAAAGGGATATTTATAAATCAAGCTAAGTACCTGAAGAACACAGCCAAGAAATATGGATTAGAAAATGCAAGCCACATGAAAACGCCCATGAGTGCAGCCATAAAGATTGATAAGGATTAAAAGTGGAAAACAAATAAGCCAAACAATGTATAGAGGCATAATAGGCTCACTCTTATACCTTACTGCAAGCAAATCAAATATCCAGTACTTAGTCTGTGTATGTGCAAGGTATCAATCTGATCCCAAGGAGTCCCATTACACTACAGTAAATAGAATCCTGAGATATCTCAAAGAAACTCTAGATCTTGGTGTATGGTATCCTAGGGAATCAAATTTTATACTAACAGGCTATTCAGATGCAGACTTTGCAAGTTGTAGAGTTGACAGGAAATGCACAAGTGGTTCATGTCGATTTCTTGGTGCAAGATTGATTTCATGGTTCAGCAAAAAAACAAACCATAGTGTCAACCTTTACTGCAGAAGCTGAATACATAGCTGCTGGAAGCTATGCTGCACAAGTACTATGGATGAGATCACAACTTGCAGACTACGGTATAATATTTTCAAAAACTCCAATATTTTGTGACAACTCGTCTACAATGGCAATTTTAGAAAATCCAGTTTTTCATGCAACGACCAAGCATATTGATGTCAGATATCACTTTATCAGAGATAATGTGCAAAAAGGTCACATTAAATTGAAATATTTTCCAACAGAAAAATAAATTACGGACATTTTTACAAAGCCTCTTGATGAGAGCAAATTTATTTAATTCCGAGGTGAGTTGGGTATGTTTGATTTAAATAAGTAAACTGACCAAAATATTCTACTGCTCTACTGCATATGTGGAATCCAGACCAGTATTATTATACCCTACTACATTTCTATTTTTGGAAAGAAATAACGTTTTAAAACTAAGTGTCTAAAATTTCGCAACAGTCAGTATCAGTGACTGAATCTGTACAACGGCTAGTTATTAAATAGCAATGATAACTTTTTCAAAGAGTATAAATTTGAAAATTTTTTTAACTAAAAATACTTTTACTCTCTCACACTCTCACTCTAACCATCCTAACTCTTTCTCTCTTACGCTTTACTGGAAACCCTAGTTTACGAATTCTCACAATTCATCCTCACGAACTTAAAGATTCTTTTCAATTTCAAATGGTCAACACTCGATCCAACACCCCATCCAAAACCGATAAAGCACAAGAGCAATACAGCCCAACAAGAAAAGTTGAGTTATAGACAGGAGTAGTTCTTGATTTCGAGACATTGAAGAATGAATCAAATGAAGTGAAAGAAATGTCCGAGCTGATTCAAGATGACAAGCAGAATCTATGATGACGAAGTACTTGACTTCATTGAGAAGTCCAAGGTTGCTGAGGATTTTCAAGGCATCACATACACATTCAACAAGAAAGTGAAGATAAGCATCACTCCAAAAGACTTCAAACAGCTCTTTAGGGTTTCAAACGAAGGACCCAGAGACATCCCACCCTTTGTGGTGACTGATGGGAGGCACGCAATTCTCAGTGAAGAAAGACAGAAGGAAGGGATACGAACCATGAAGAAATATGTGTCTAAGGAACATAGGCTGCTTGCGGACGTGGTGAAGAAGGTGATCATGTCAAGAGAGTTCTCAAAAGATCAGATCACCTTTGACTAATAAGAAATTATGTGTGCTACCCTCATCAAGCACAAACTCAACTGGGCCAAACTGCTAATGTATCAATTGGCCAAAGCAATAGAGGCCAGACAACCTCTATTTTGAAGAGTCATTAGCATCATTCTCAAGGAGAAACTCAAACTCTGTGACAAGGGAGGAAGGCCATGGACAATGGCTAAACAAATTGATGTCAGGAAGATTGGGAAGCAGCCAATAGGCTTCTCAAAGAAACCTGCAGTAGTGCAGACGACAGATAAAAGCTACAGACCAACCTCATCCTGGAAGCTCAGAAAAGTTATCAGGAAGTCAGGGAAGGAGCACAAGCACAGCTCAGCCAAGAGCTAAGTGCACAAGGCTACACAAGAAAGGAGATTGAGGCCATTGAAGCCAAACTCAAAAGGATGCAGACTGAGCAACCACTGAGTACATCTACTGCAGTAGAGACGTTTACAACAGCTATCATTCCTGTCCCTACTGCAGGGATGGAATTGGCTGTGGTTGAAGCTGAACAACCCTCAACTGCATCAGAAGCATGGGCCATAACTACAACCACAACCACACAATCTCCAGAAAAGGAGGAAACAGCAGCAGAAAAAGAAGAGCATAACGAGGTGTCAATATAGGTAGTCACAACAACAGAACCAACAACAGAGGGATCACCAACAAAGGAGGGATTCCCAACAGCATCACCAATCAGGGATGCAGCAGAGGCTACCACAGAAGAAACTATTGCAGTCTATAAGCAGATCACTCAGCAAGCTGAGTTCACTGAAGTTACAACACTTGATCTTACTCCCACACAGGCAAAGGAGGTGATCATAATTGAGGATAAATCTCTGGAAACAACCTCTATGCCAAGAGAGGAGTAGACTACAGCCGAAAACACCTTCAAAAGTGTCACTCTTGAGGAAATCAACAAACACCTGATGAGTGACACTCCCTCTAGTCAAGAACAGATGCAAGATCAAGATGTATCTCCCTTCAACCTGGTGTTCCCCCCCCCCCCCTCTTCATTTGGAATGATGCAGACCAAGGCAGATTCACCATCAGTAGGTTTCCCTCAAGGCCTACTCTACAGTGGTACATCTGACATGCAGATGATACCCCATACTACAGGTAGAAGTCTGAGGCAAGCCCTTGTAGACGTCAGATTGACACCAATTCATGAGAGGCCACCCTATACTACAAAAACAGTGGCCAGAACTGAACCTTCTGTACATCAATAGTCATCTTCACAGGAGACCACCGTGGAGTACAGACTCAGGCAATTGGATCAGGAAATCTATAGCATGCATCAGTGGACAAAGGATGCATTCAAGGAACTTCTTGACAGACTTGAACCAATTGCTGACGAGCTAGAAGCTGAGAAGACTGCCAGGACAAAGTGTTTAGAAGACTTTCACGCATCCCTCTCCAACATGGCTGAAGGACTCAGATCAAATACAAAGGGCTAATGCCCTAAATCTTCAGGAGTACAGGCTCAGCTCTTCAAACCTGAAAAACTAAGGGGCCAACACTCAGCTGACCTTCGCAAACTATAAGCTTCTTTGAAGACTACCCAGCAGCAGCTTCAGGAACACATTCTCCACAATGACACAAGGCTTAGTCTGCTAGAAAACAAGCTTCAACTTGAAACTGCCAAGGCCACAGTTGCTCAATAGACCATCACTTCTGAACTAAAAGCCCTCTGAGCTGGAATAGACGCCCTTACAGTAGCACTAAATGCTAACAAAAATGGGGAAGAAGGTAGTAGAAAAAGGGAAAGAAGCAACAAGGCTATCCGAGGAGAAGACATCAGAGAAAGGTGCAGCAAAGCAGTCTGCAGACGAGCTCAAAAGAAAGTCAGCTGGAGCTGCAGAAGGAGAAAGGGCAACAAAGCTACAAAGGCATCAGGAGAGGTCATCAAGGTCATAAAGACAAAGGCTTCGGGAGGAGAGGTTATCTGGGCAAAAAAATCAGGGGGAGCAAACCCTACAAGAGAGGCCATCAAGGCACAGATCTAGGAAGTAACCCAACGGGGAGAAAAGAAGGCATCACAGAACATCTGAGGATCAGACTTACAAACGCAACAAAAGCAGTGAACATCAATGGTGGAAAAGTCAAATCCTTTGCTGCATATTAGTCTAAGAAATTAAATTAAGCTTTTTATCGAACAATGTAATTTGGAAGTTAGCTTGTTAATTTACTTAGAAGTTTCGTTTGCATCAATTTAGGAGGAGATTGATTGGAATGTGCAATCCCTCCAAGTTGTATAGAAATTGATGAACAAAACTTAGAAGTATAAGTCATGATGTTATTAGTGTGCTTAGGCTGAAAATCAGTTAGGTATCTGCAGTCTAGGTTAGATGCTGGAGAGCAGATGGCTACAAATGGAGAGCATTGTAGGCCATCAGATGTAGACTACTACAGAGGATTTCGGAAAGGCAGCTAAGGCATGCATGAACAACAAAAGACCTGCAAATGCTTCAGGATCTAGGATTAATCTTGCAGACAAGGACCAACATTGAAATGCATGGATTGCATCAGATCTGGGTGCAGGCAAGGTTGCAGCAGTGATTGGGTGCAGACGAGCTCTCAACGGTACTAAGTGCAGACTGAGTTACAGCAGACTTGAGCACAGCAGAGGTGATTGTTTTGGTTTGGGCAGAAGTCTGAGGTTCAATCAGATCGAAGATTTGAGATTCAGAGTGACAGTACGAGGATCAGAAAAAGGTGAGTTGTCTACAGAAGTGAAGGATCACATGTGACAAGCTGTCACCATCAGGTCAAGTATACAGTCACGGGTTCATTCCCTTAGCCTATAAAAGGGGATCAAAGAGGTCACAGAAAGCTGTTGAACGAGAGATTGAACGTACAAAGTTTTAAATGATACGGTCACAACTAGAATGTCGGTCCTAGGTTCCGCTAACTATAATCCTAAGGATCAGCAAACAAATTCCTTGGTTCCAACAACTATTCGCCCAACTTGCCCACGTCGGTTACCACGCCATTTATCAGATTTTGTTGTTCATGATCCCCTAGCAACAAGCAACTCAATAGCCCATGATGCAAAACCTTCCTTGAAGCATGAACCAGTCCCGAAATTCCATTTATTAGTTCCACAATATTAGCTAGTTAGTTTTGTGTTATGGAGACGTGGTCTATTTCTACTTCCATTGTGTCCCTTAAAATTAGCTTTTGATTGCATCAACAGGGGGAGAAAAAGAAAATTTTGCATTCAAGTTTTTTACTATTATTTCTTGCTTCTATGCTTTTCTTGCTTTCGAGTAAGCTTTGGTCCTTTATGCGTAAAAGGGTCCTATCATTTGGTGCTCTCGTTGAGATACGAACTCAAACCAATCTGAATTCAAAAATTGTTCAAGTGAGTTGAATTGAAGAACAGGAAGAAGAAGGGTTTACTAGTCTGTACTGAAGAACAGAAGCTGTAGCAGAGTCCAGTAAAGGATATGTGCAAAGGGTCTAGGGTTTTCGCCTTTGACTAGTTAGTTAACTTGTAAAGGGATTGTCTTATAAGCCAAAAACAAGAAGATAGTGAACTCATCCTTTGGATTAACTAAACCGGACATCAAGGGAAGACTGGACTAAGCTCTCGATTATCAGTTGATAACGAGTGTCTGAACCAATATAAATCTTGTGTTCTTTGTTTTGCTTTTCATTGTTTTGAATTGTTACAACTGTTTGGAATCAATCACAACAACAAACAGAGACATACCCTCAAAGTTTAAGCCTCTACTGCAGACCTTCTTAGTAGTCTGCATAGAACATCAGTGTATTGAAATTCACTATTCTGGTGCATTACACTGAAAAATTTAAAACAACCTATTCAGCCCTCACCCTCTAGGTTGTACTTGTGGATCTTACACTTTAGAACCATTATCCAGGGACCCTTCATTCCCATGGCCGTAGACTCAAGTGGTGACAGAAAACTTGTACCAAAGAATGAGAAAGAATACACTGAAAAAGATTGCGAACTTGTCTTCTTTGACAACAAGGCAATGAACAAACTCTATCAATCTCTTGAGCAAAAACTGTTCGAGACAATTATACAGTTCAAGACAGCACAAGAAGTGTGGAACGCTCTAATTGTCAGGATGGAGGAAACCTCTGAAATTAGAGAAAATAGGGAGAATGTGCTAATTCAACAGTATGAAAGAATCCATATGAGAGAAGGGGAAAATCTACCAAACTTCTATATGAAAGAATGTACTGATCAATAAACTCAGTGACCTTGATCATCCCATTGAACAGAGGCCTGTGAACCTGAAATTCATGAGGTGTCTTACCTGCAAATGGGATGCAAAGACAACAGCAATTAGAAAGTCTAGAAATCTGAACACCACCACTTTGCCAACACTTTTTGGGAATTTGTACACCTACCAGCTGCAAATCCTTCAAAGAAAAGAAGTAGTTGAAAAGAAAAAGAGTCTTGTACTGAAAGCTGTAGAACCTAGAATGAAGGAAACTACAGCAGAATCCAACACCATTGAATCAAAAAAGGAGCACTCAAACAAGGATTTTGCTTTGCTGGTGAGAAAATTCAAAAGATTCCTACAAAACAAGAAAAGAAGAAGTTTCAGGAAAGAACAACAATCAAAAGACAAAGGAAAGGAGCAAGACTCAATTTGTTTCAATTGCGGAAAACTAGGAGACTTTGCTGCAGATTGCAGAAAACCTCCAAAAGATAAATATAGGAAAATAAAGGGACCAGACCAGAGGGACTACAAAAAGCAACAGAAAGCCCAAGCAGCAAAAACATGGAGCAACTCAGAGGAGGAAACAGAAACCACATCAACTATTGATGGACAACTGTGTCTAATGGCAAGGAACGAAGATGCAAAGGAGGCAAGGGAGATTATTGACATGGTATTTGACTTTCACTACCATGAACTGTCCATAGATTTTCTTAGAGAGGCATTGCAGAGATCTCTGCTGATTATATTCATCCAAAAGGAATATACAGAAACCATTCATAAGAATATGAGACAGCAAAGTCAAAACACAGTCACTGTGCTAATAAGATCTCTGAACTAGAAGAGACTACATTAGACTTTGCCTGTTTTCTAGACAAAAACACCATCTAGTCCAAGAGAACCAAGCTCTCAAGGACAAAGTGAACACCCTGGAAATAGACAAAGCTTCACTTCAATCAAAGATAGACACTTGGAATAGGAAGATCAAGGATCTAAAACGGATTTATCTTGCAGTACCAAAAAGGGGAAGAGGTGGACTTGGATACAACTCATCTGATGAGAGTGAAAAACACTCCAGAAAAGTAAAAGAAGAAAGCTAAAAATGAAACAAACCTCCATCTGCTAAGGACAGACCAACTGTTAGTAGAGAGCATAACACAACTTTTCACTCTGCCAATGCCTATCTCTAACAACAGAGAAAAGGCATGAGACAGTAGAGTTCACACTCTACTATTTGTAGAAGGAATTCTTATCTTAGAAAGAGATGTAAATTCTACAGCGAAGGTGATATTCTGAGTTGTGATTTAGTGCGTCAAAAGTTTCTAAACAGTGATGTATAAGTGAACTTAGCTTAATTCATATGTATCATTTATTCGTAATGACAATTCGGGACGTTACATATATATAACCACTCTGTTGGAAAACATAGCAAAGCAAGGTAGCACTCTGTTGATGATGCATAAAAGACTCTCTTCCAACGATTTGTTTCTATTCTGAGAAAATTATAGTCGTTGCGATTTTTACGCGTGTCCGTTTTCTTGACTGCCTATGAATATCGACACTTTGGCAAACTTTTCACACTTTACCTTTCTTCTCATCTCAACTCACCTCTCAAGCTTGCATACTTTACCAAGAAACCGTAGTTTTCAACATACACAAGCAAACATCTCTGAGTCTCAAATTCGTGACAATCTTTATAGTTTTTTAGTTTGTTTCGCACTTCTCGATCAAGCTTTCTCCTTATAACCTAATTTTTACTCTTGATTTTTAGACTACAAATGACAGGAAAGGGAGTGAAGACCTCATAAATCAAGATCGAAAACGTCTTGCTGATTGATGTGGCATCTAATTTTTCAGAGGGTATCAAAGAGATCACCCAAATTCTTGTTAATACAGGTCTATAGATACTACTCGATCAAGAAACAAGAATTCTGGTCTAAGAAGTGTTAGCATTTTGGGACTCTGTCAGTAGCAGTAAGGATGGTGAAAGGATAAAAACAGTTATACGGGGTGAAGAAATTATATGGACTACCAAAGACTTTGCTGAAGCCCTTAAACTCAATGATGATGGAATACTACCAGAAGAACTACCAGCAGAAAAGATACAGGAAGGAATGAACAAGATGATGAAGTATATCCTAGAAAAGGGACAATCGCTCAAGAAGTACTTCCAATAGAAATATGAATTCCGTGCTGATATGCTAAAGAAGTGCCTTCTGGTTGTAGAAGGCTCTAAGGATCATGTAAATTAGGATCAACTGTGATTGATGACCGCTTTGGTTCTTGGAGAAAAACTAAACCGCAGCAAATTAGTATTTGGAATGTTCATGAAACGCATATCAGAAGTGAAGCAACTGAAAAGCAGAAGAACCTACTATAGATCAACCAATCTCCATACCTTCAGAGCAGCCCTCTACTGAGAAAACAAGAAGTCCAACAGAACATCAACTCAACCAAGATCAAGAAGTAAACTATCCTCCATTAATTCCTCAGCCAGAAGAATCAGCAACAGCAGAACTCACCGTACGACAGAACAATGAGTATGAAGATCATCAGCAGAGCGAACACATGGAGAAGGTCACTACCTCACAGGATGTCATCAACCAGTCAATAACTCAAGAACAAGGCGACATGCAAGAAGATGAGTGTCAGGAAAGAAAGTTCATCATTCCAGCTCAACCATTGCCACCTAGGACCTCGTAAGGTCAACAAATGGACTTTGACATTCCCTTTATTGAGAGAAAAGAAGTAATATATTCCAAGGATGGCGATGAAATACCTCTCAAACGCATATTTATACTAAGAAACAAAACTAAAAGAACCAGGTTCACTAGTAAAATTTCCAAAAAGATCTTAGGGAAGGGAGAAGACACGTCTAAGCCATTGGTTGAGAAATCCAGGAAGTAGTTTGATCCACTGTTCGAACGTTATGGAAACTGGGTATCTACGCTAGCAGCTTATCACTATACTTTGAACGAAAGAACTAATGACAACAGCTGGTCTGATGTAAGATGCAACACCAGTTCTATATGAAGATTTGCTGATGGATCTTCCAAAGAAAATGAATGCCACTCTAGTATCAAGACAAGTCAGTGAAGAACAGATTAGAAGATCGATTGGCGAACTACCTACTAAGGAAATCGAGCTGGTAGCTCTGGAGAATGTTCCAGTGAGCAAGGATGATGATCCACTGGTGGCAAAGATGAGACCAGACATGATCCACTGGTGGCAAAGAGGAGCTACCACCCTCAGTGCAAAGGATGCTGAAAGCATGAAGAATGAACCATCCAATGTACCTCCACTACTGCAAACTCTAGTAAAAAAATGCCTGGGATGACAATAGAAATAGTGAAAACCAAAAAGTGTCACCCACATCTCCTTAATACATTAAAACTAGCTTTGAAAGAATATCGAGCAGTTCAGCAAAAAAGTACACAACAGAGCATCCAGATAGCAGAGCAAGAGCCGGTCTCAACTCCTCTCACCAAAAGAAAAGCCTTGGCAATCAGGGATGAGAAGGAAAGAGCGGCAAGATAGCAAGGCTATAAATCCTGGTAAGCACAGCAGAACAAGAAGAAGTACTGCCCACAGAAGAGCCAACGTCTTCGACATCAGAGCTAGCCATTGTCCCCATACCAACAAGCACCACTGCTACCACTCAACTGACTTTCACTACAGCACCAAGGAAAGTGGGTCTAGTGACATCAATTCATCCAGATGATCGGAGACCAAAGTACAAGGATAAAAGAGATAAACTACCAAAAGGGAAGTTCTTATACACAGTCAAAACAGCTATTTCAACAGAAGAGTCTCAAAGACTTACAGAATACCAACAAGACATGATGACTCAAGAAGAGGAAAAACAGTCAAAGCCCTAATGAAAAGCACAAGACAACAGCTAAGGGCCCAACAAAGTCCTCACGTAGTAGTGCTTATAAGATGCAGAGTTCAAGATCAGAAAACTAAGCAAGGACTTGAGAAACTGGACACCAGAGCCACCACCTAAAAAAAGTTCAGAATAGACGGAGTATTACTGGTCAAAATACAAGAGATTGTTAAAAATTCAACTACAAAGCCATGTACAACATAAGAATGCTCATAGAAGGCAACATATCAGCAGCAAAGGAAAATAAGAAGGATGACGATGACAATGATCCAGGTCATGATCACAACCATGAAGACGATGATCTAGACAAAGTCGTAGACGAGGCAACCTTGGATGATATCGATACACAATCACAAGTCATTAAAGAAGTCACTATGCTTCCATTCTCGATTAAAGCACCACCAGCCCAACAGTCAATAGATGAGACAAAAGCAGTCACAGAACCAGAAGGACTGCCAACTCAGGGGGAGCTCAGCATTACAGACTATACAACAACAGCCAATACTCTTCAGATTGAATAAGAAATGATGGACGAAGCTTATCAACACATAGAGTCAACTCAGGAAGACCTAAGAATTACTACAAAAGCCCCTATCATAATGTTCGAGGAACCAGTAGAGCGAGGCACTCAGCAAGGTCGTACAAAACAACAAACTAATCAGGGCAAGACAACAGAGCCATAGAGCAGCACAGCAGAAGTCCCCACTTTAGTCCATTGTCAGTTCTACCCACAACAGCTATATCTCAGACACCACAAACAACCTTGATGCAAACACTCATGTGGGAGGAGTCCATCTTTCAAAACCTTTCTCCTATTGTGAGTGACATGCCCGTCACTGCACGAACTCAACAATTTTCTTAAGAATTGGAGGAGGCATTAAAGGATCCTCATCAGAAAAGACTATCAAGACTGCCAAAAAGCTTCTGGATTCCTTCAATGAAGTTGACAATCCTATCACTAACTCCTTTGTAGAGGAAATACTCACAATCATAAGATGATAAAACTAACAGGATTTATATGATGAGATCTTTGTGATATCATTGTTTAGTCTGTTATTACTTATGATTTCACTTGTGAAAATACCAGTTTATGTTTAAGCATATTATCTATTATTAGAACTTGTTTCTCTTGAGTTAGAGTTCTAATAGACCTAGGAACTACCTTAGACAGTGGAAAGGGCTTCGGTTGGAAGTGTTGAGTAAATCAGATTAGCTGATCAGACTTTAGGTTTATCATAGTTAGAGTTCTTATTGAATACTGGAATAACTGTTCTTGCTATAGTAATGTCTGATGTGTTTCAGTAAGCTTCAGAGTCCAATGAACAGTACTTGAAGACAGATTTTACAGAGTTCAGAGTTTTCAGAAGACTGGTATTTCAGATAGTCATAGACATTTGGTGTTGAACAGTATCAGAGGAGTATAACAAACTTATGTAAAGTCTGTGGCAAGAAGGTTTCAACATACTTCAGGCAGAGTTCTGATAAAGAATACATTGAGGCCTGAATTTCTTCTACCACGAGTCAACCTGACTTCTTGAGGCCTATGTAAGGCAATACTTAGATACGGTGGAAAGAAGGCAATGAGAAGGAACAAAAAGGCATACAACTTCTACACTTTGCGATTCTACAAAGTTTCCTCTCTCTCTCTCTCTCTCTCTCTCTCAACATCCGTCAACTTCCTTACTCATGATTCAAGGTGCAAGAAAAAATTTGCTAATTTTGGAGTTTCTTGATGTTCATCACTTCGGTGCTCGGGTTACGACGCCTTAGTGAACTTCTTCTGAGAACATTCGATTTTGTTCACTGGTTTTGTGAGTTGTTGATTACTTTTGATTTCTCTGATTGTGGACAAGTAATCCGTTGTGATACTTGTTCGTTTCATTGCGATCTTGAGTGATCGGTATTTAGATCCTAGATGATCTAGTTGTTGATAGATACTTGGTTTGCTGAGTGAGCCTGAAAAACTCAGAGGTTGAAGGTGAACCTAAAAACCTAACTATAATCTTTTGATTATAGTGGATTCCTGTGCTTTGCGCATTGGATTTTTCTCCCTGTAATACAGTTTCCCACGTAAATCGTGTGTTTATTATCTTCAGTTTTTGATCTGTTCTTGATTCACATAACACAATATTCGATCGACTCTTAAAGACTTATTTCCTATACATAAGAATCTAGTCGAAATTGTCATTTCCGCTATGATCTAGTTTTGATCATAGAATCAAGATTCTGTTATTGTTATGATAGCCTATTCAACCCCCCCCCCCCCCTCTCTCTAGGCTATTATACTTCTATTAGATTCACACTTTCATAAGAGATGCACCTGTGGATACTGTAAACATCAGTGAGTCCACTCCTGCAAGGCTTTACTAGGAACTACAACAAAAAGCCACATATCCCTATGCTCTAGACTTTATCACAACAAACTATGAACCTCAACCTCACAGAGAGGCCGCACCTCACTTAACAGACTTTCTGCAAGACCGTCTTCCTCAAATTCCAACAGCAAATTCACTATCATTTGAGGAGATCTTGTCTGGCATCTATACAATAACCGCTCAACAAGCCCTCTCAGAAGTCAATTTGATGCTCGTCTTAACCTTCTCACTGCCAAACTTCGCTATACTCGAGAAATCATCTGATGCACAACCTACACCCTTAGAGAGGTCGAGAAGAAGCACAAATAGACTCATTGCAAACTCACTCAACTTGCTCTGGCAAGCCTGCTTTCAAACATGGCAACTCAGAAGCTTGAGGCAGCTTAGAAGACTATGGAGATCACAATGGATACCATCAACAAAAAGCAGATTAAGGATCTCGATATCATTAAATATAGAATGAAGACACGTATCGACAAACAGGAGGATGATCGTGCCTATCTTAACCAACGGCTAGACACCATTCTTAAAGCCATGATCACAAGAAAGATACCTAAGGAAAGCTGGGCGCCATTCGTGCTGCCCTTGACACTTTACGTGACACAGTTGAGTCTCTTCCCTCAATTTGTGATCACAAAAATGGGGAGAAGGATTTCGGAACTAGATGCATCCAGGAAACTTCTCACGCACCACGCATAGGAGCTTGACAAAATTTACGAAGAAGCCAGGATCTACACACTAGAGGAGATCAGAGCCTTGGAGGAGGCAAAACTAAACATCTAATGAAAGGGATAAGTTGAGACCAGAAAGAGAAAAAGAAGAGAAGATCAGAAGAGAAAGATATCATGCTAAGTTCTACAAAGGATCCACCGAACACAAACATAGAAGGGGTTCACAACAAGGACAACATAGCTATGAAGAGGCCCATTAGAGGAGCGGTCATCAGCACAGAAGGGAAGAAAAGAAAAGCAGTGGAAGCAGCAGTTCAGACACCTCCAAATTTGAGCAGAAAAGAAGAGATAGATCAAGATCAACCCACAAGGATCACAAGAAAGGAAGGTATGGAGGGTATGACTACAATCGATGGGGAAGCTGATCAAAATGAAAAAGTTTAGGGGGAGATTGTTGAATCAGATCCTAAGAAATTGATTATAGACAAAACAATCTTATCAGGGCAGCAAGGTCATGACTCAAGGATAGAAGGGTAAAGGATAATAAGATAGTAGTGTGCAAATGGTCAGCGTCAGCAAGGTGCAGTCATGCTGACTCCTACCTATGATAGTCAGATAAGGCAGCAAGGTGAAGATAAGACTCCACAGATCAACAGACCTGGTAAACAAAGCTGAGTGTCCTGTTAAAGGAAACTGAAGTAGCAGAGCTCAGTACAGGACAAAGGCAGATATGTCACAGTGACTGAGATGATTCGAAAGGACAAAAGAGACAACAACTAGTACAAATAGTGTTTTCTACAACTAGATGAAGTGCAGCAAGATTGCAGCTAGTTCTGATTTTCAAAAAGAGAGCAAGTTGACTTTGCTGAAGAAAAAATCTCTAGCTGTACAAGTGTTTCATCCAAAGAAAAGACAGAGGTTTATAACTACACGAAGGGAGCACAAAGACTAAAGGCTAACTGATTGGTGTAAATCAGGAGAGTTTTAGTAAGGTGTCCAAGAGAGGTGTTCAATAGAAGACTGCACCACTTGTGTGTACTCTGTAAGCTGGTTAAGGGTCAACCCAAAACCCAACACATAGTGGAATACCTTTTAGTTGATCTCACTGATCTCTAAGGAAAGAGAGAACGCATGCTTTAGAGTTACATTTAAGCTCTATCGTTAGAACCACTATAAATCTGTTGTCTTTATTCTTCCTATATATTTATTGTCTTTAAAACCTAGTAAAATCTAACTGGAATTAAAAAGGATCGTTATAACGAACAGGTGAAGAAGCAACCATTATACCTTGAAACACAAAATCCATCAAACAGTAAAGCTGAGATGAACAATCAGTAGTGTTACTCTTTGACTCTACTAATACATCAGTTTATTCAAAATAAATCTATTCAACCCCCCCCCCTCCAGGTTTTTCCCCTTTTAGGATCAACAAAGATGATCCTGAAAAGCATCCTTTTGTGGACTGTAATGCACTATCGGTTGATATTGAGAATATGATTATTATAAAATCGGCTACAATAGCTGTTTGTGGTTTGTCTATTTCAAAAACATAACTCAGATGCAAACACTTTTGATTCTTCGACAAGTGAAATGAAAGGCAAAAACAAAAAATAACAACGATACCAAGCAAGCCCTTGACTCTTCATTGAACATTTGTAAACGCAAAAAAAAAAAAAAAAAAAAAAAAAAAAAAAAAAAAAAAAAAAAAAAAAAAAAAAAAAAAAAAAGGTAACCAAATCCAAACGGGGAAATCAAATTCTGAGCAAACTCTGTAGAAGAACACCATAGAAAGTAAGAATGTAAACCACATAACCGCCAGAAAAACTTGAAGTAGCTGATCTTAACGAACTATTGTCCATTTACCTAAAAGCACATAGTATTGTTTACAATTCCTAATTTGTTTTTGATTTTTAGTCTAATGAAACAAAAATGCTGACATTGATGATGAGTTAGCCAATATAGAGGCTTTGACTTATGATGATCTTCACAATGTTTCTAAGCATCCAAAGTCGCAACGGTATAATGGCAAAATACAGGTTAGTTCATATCATTCAATTTTAATTCACGCTTAGCTTTATGTATTTTTCGCCTTTATGGTTCTAGAATCTCATCTTCATGCATGTTATGTTTATAATATGCAGAAAGCGGAAGCTGCACATGAAAAATTTACGAGATGACTGATCACGAAAATGACATAGAAGATGTTCCTCAACACCTGCTTATTGTGGACTGTAATGCACTATCTGTTCATTTTGAGAATGTGACTATTACAATATCGGCTTCAATGGTTATTTATGTTGCATCTGTTTCAGGAACATAACTCAAATACAAACACCGTCAATCTTGACTTGCCAAAGATACACCTGCCCTCAATGAAATTAAAGGTATCTCCTCTCAACCCCGAGCCACACTCCAAAAATTGAGGAGGGAGAAAATCTTATCCACAAATCAAGAACAAAGAGAGTGGTTTTAGAGGTGAATCAATGATGAAAATGCTCACTGATTGGCGAGAAATTCTACCGACCTAGCAAACTTGAAGGCAATTCGTGTGGTTTTAGCGGTGAACAAGGTATGTTAATGCATATCTTCGAATCTTGTTCTTCGTGTATTTATTGGTGAATAATCGACTTCTCTCTTTTTTCTCAGATTGGGAAGCATGTCTACGAATCAAGAAGGTGTTACTCTACAATTTCATTATAATGGTAGGTTTGAGTGGTAACCTAAGGTCGAATACATAGGTGGTTCGGTCGATTAGATTCCAAAAGTTGATCTGGATAGGATGTCACATCTTGATCTAGTTCAAATTAAATTCTGAATTCTTGAATAAATTATTAGTTTTTAAATATTTTGTGAAAATCTTCTAGACTGAATGGTGTCACTGTTGAAACAATGAAACCTTATGCCTTTTCTTTTAGTCTTCAAGGCTATGCAAAGTGCTGGTTATATGAACTGCCTTTCAATTCAATCAATATTAGGCAGAAATACAATAGATATTTCAAGAAAAATATTTCCCATCTTCACAAACTACTAATCTCAGAAAAGCAATTTTTGGATTGAAACAGAAGTTAGGGGAACGACAGGATGAGTATTGGGAAATACTAAAGAGACTATGTGCAAGCTGTCTGATGTGCGCTGTCGCAAGCACGTCAAATTTATATTTATAAGCATCCACTTCACTCTATTAATATGAGTTTAAAATGTAGTAGTGGAAGTAGGGATCGATCCCACAGGGAAAAGGTTAACTTGATCAGCTAAATTAATT
>JAOVYX010017160.1:0-22845 GCA_035668315.1 Drosera spatulata | reverse complement strand
AACCTTCTTCTTGAAGGTCTTGGGTTCGAATCCCACTAGCCTCAAAATCCATGTTGGTCACGTCCGTTGACTTCGGTCAAAGCTTTACCCGATGCTGGTGGAGGGCGCCTTGTTAGTGTCCGAAGGATTAGTCGAGGTGCGCGCGAGCTGGCCCGGACACCCTCGTCATCAAAAAAAAAAGAAAAGAAAAAATCCAAGGATATGACCAACTCGAAGTACAGAGATAAGATAAAGTGCCAATCGTCATCCGGGTTTCCCAACAGATTCTGTTTTCGCACCTGCCTACCGTGTGCATCGCCTTGCACCTCTTATGCGCATTCAATGTGGTATCATTTGCCAGCATTGAGGTAATTTGGGCCTCCCTGCAGAGGTAATCGGCGTAGAAGTCGCTGCATGCATGCAAAGAGGATAGGGAACGCCCATCGCTCCCTATCTAGTTTTCACCCGTGACGATGACTCAGATGATAATACAGAAGTGCAATGACTCAAACCCAAGCCACCAAGGCTATTCAAAGACACAGATGATCGTAATGGATCGAAGAAGGGACACCATGTTCGACCTTCTCAACAAACTCAAGAAAACGATCAATGATCCATAAGGGATGTCAATGCCGTCCTTATCAGTTCAAGGAGGCGTTACTTCTTATTCGTTTGCTTTTCATTAGTTCACATGGATAGTGCAACTATGATTCACATCCCCCGTTCCCTTTTTATTAATCATTTAGTGGTCGTCTTCATTTATTTTCCAAAAGGATATATATATTACGAGGGTACATTCTAGTTCATTTCAACCCCCAAATATTCCATCACATGTCAAACGTAATCGTTTCTGCACGTTTGATGATTTATTTCCTTGCGTAGGTATTATATATCTCAAATACGCGTTTAGGTTTAAAGTTCGGGCTCGAAAATGTATTTTTCCTGAACAGAAGGCCGTCACGGACGTGATCGGGCGTATCGTGGCCGCGACATTGGGCTATCACGGCAAATCTAAAACCCTGCGGATGGGCTACCCAGACGGTGAAGGACTACCGAAAGCCGTCATTTTTATCCTGGCCGTATATTGTTTTTCTCTGTCTATGACCCCGTCGCAGGCGCAACCACCATCATCGCAGACGCGACGCCACTGTGCAAGAATTTTCCAGGTTTATCCCTCGTCGCGACCGCGACCCAGGAAATTCCCAAGATTGTCGCGGACGCGACGGATCTCAGGCCAGAACCTCCAGGGAACCTCCCTGTCCGTCCACGGAGCGTCCAATTCATGTTTTTAAGCAACCAAATCATCATATACACATCAAACACAACATAAACATGTCTCAAAGCATGCACGGACGTGTTTGAATCATGTGAACAAATAAAAGAGGTGTATCGGACGTGTGAGGTTACCTCGAATGTGTTTGATTTTGTTATGCACACGATCACACGAACGGACCCTTTGATGACCTCGGGACGAGCTGCCGATGTTGGTTCTTCTCCCAGCCTGCTGCTGCCTCCATCTTGGTGATGGTGCGGTGATGATCAAAGCGATGGAGTGACGATGATGATGTTGGTGATTGTTGCTTGATGATGATTATGTTGTTGATGTTGATGATGATGATGATCTGATGATGATGGTGTTTGTTGGCTGCAGTGGCTGCGGAGGGGTTGTCGACAGGGAGAGAGTGTGACTGATGGAGGGGAAGTGGTTGAAGTGGAAGGGGTGGGTGTGGTGGAGAAGTGCGGGAAAGTGGAGGGAAAGGAAGAAAAGAGGTGAGTGTGTGTGTGATCCCACGTTTCGTCCCACAAAACGTCTCGTTCGGTCCATTATTCTCCCAAATTTCGTAATATTAATCCACGAAAAATCCTTTTGCATCGTTACATTTATTCCGTGTATGAGAATATGACTTTCCGAGTCATAATTCATTATTTTTGGGATTAAATCGATAGTCCTTACGCGTAACGTTTACAACGTTATAATGTAACGTTATTTATTCGTAATGTTTATTGACGCGTTTAACTAATCATCCCAAATATTCCATCGTCACATTTGATTTAATTAATCAAATATTTTCTTAGATTTAAATATATAACCTTTTGGTACGATTTATTTTAAAAATCGTAACGTTATATATTCGTCTCAAAACTCCCAAATTACTCGGGTGTTACACCTGTCTTTAATAGCTATCTCCTCCACAAGCACTTAACCACCTTCAACTTTAATGCAAGAAATCTGATCCTAAGTTCCCGTTACTCCTTTCTCTTGCTCGTGCTATCCTAAATATAACCTTCTCACCTTTTTTAGTATTTAATCGTTGATATAGTCGGTCATAAGCTCTTGACTTTTCTTCTGCTACCACCCTCTTAGCATCCCTTCTTGCAAAAATATACCTTTCTTTGTTTTCTATCATATCCTCTTTTGTGATGCTATAACGCCATGTTTTGTCCGCTAGATGTAGAATGTAGTCCGATATAAAGCAAAGACAATTAAAGACGGAAATAAATGGGATCAATAGGCTTAGAATCAAAGTCAAATGGTCTACTCTCACTTTAAGATGTTATCTCTTTTTTTCAAACATATCGAAGATTATTTTCGGGTTTCAGGCGAATACATATTTAGGATTCGAGTAAGTCTCTCGTGGGTTTTGAGTGAAATAACCACGAAAAATCACCCGTTGAAATCTGTTTTAACATAGTGAGTAAACTGATAAATGATGATTGGATATTTCCAACATCAAAATTAGGATGGATTGAAAAAGAGTTTCTTCTTTGTGTTTGATAATAATCAACAATAAACGACAATATCAACATTATAATGTGTTTTGGAATGAATATTTATAGAAAAATACATTCGGGACTTCAATAGACTCATCCATGCACACACAAATGGATGCAAGTATAGAAATGATTTTTGATAGAACGATTTTGCAGAGGTCACAACTATGATCTGGATATCACAATCACCACTTTTGGACGGTGCACAGTTTCACGGCCATGAAAAGCCTCTTCACAACCATGATATTGATGTACACAACCACTAGCATGAACTGCCACACGGTAAATCGCGAGCGTGACTACTTCTTTCATGCCCTTAACAGATTAAAAGTTATCAAGAAATTAGTTTTGTCAACGTCCAATATTACATTATACATGCGCACGGCCAGGTGTGTGCTTCTAAAAGGCCGTGTCTATTATGTCTTTCTCTTTTATTCAAAGAAGTTTACGTGAAACACATCTTATATGTATATATATATATATATATATGTTCATTTCATTATCCTCATCATCAATATAGATAAAGATTTTCAAATAGTCTTTTGTTCCCTTCATTTCTGCATCTTTTTTCCACAAACTTGTTACACATTTCATAAAGTAACATTTTATGTCAGTTATATGTCCCGTTTAACTCCACCAAAGGAAGCAAATTTCAATAATCTCCCACTTGGTTAAAAACTTTTTGTCCGGATTATCTCCAAACCTTATATGCATATTGGTGGCTTTCTTTTTTAACCTTTCTTAGTGTAAGCATCTCAATTGGTCACATCGATTTTATCGGTGTCCGTAAATTGAAGCGACAAAACATATGATATACATGACCTAGGATAAGTTTCATACTCCAATATAAGTAAAACATATTCAGTCGGCTCTAGCAGGCATAGAAAGGTCTCGATGAAGAAGGCAACTTGGGATGTGGCGTTATCCATCATCGTCCTTTCAATTCAATAGGAAGGACCGCCACTATGTACTGACAATGAACAAGATGGGCACCTTTATATAGGCGTAAAGCTTAGCTTCGTATACATAAGACATATAAACAACGTTCAAAGGTATATTCGGTACGATACGTATCATAGAGAATTCTATTGTCGTAACATTCTGTGTTATAAATGCGGCAAGTCGGTATGGAGCACCATGAAATACATATAACTGTGAACTGTTAAGAACACAAGAAACTTTGGCTTAACCGTGCATTTCTTCGCGTATATTCACCTGCGTGTTCGAACTTGTTAATTTATATTTGTTGACTGCTGAACTTGCCATAAGTTTACTTTCAAAAATGGATTTTGCAAGCTAATCTTGTGTAACTAGGATTTTCCAGAACTTGGACCATATTCGACATCACGACAGATGATTCGTCGAATCCTTAGTGGAAAATTTATAACCAATGTTCACGGCCGGAATCAGGATACGGTCTCATGCGCTGTCTCCATTTCTTTCCCAAGGCAAATAATCAAGCAACTTTGTCATGCAACCAAATTTTGATGAAAACACTAACTTTTGTGATGATGATTCAGGTGCAGGAATATTTGGGCATCTATCGGACTCTTTTCTAGGAAGAAAAGGCTCCCTAACCATAGTATGCATCTTAAACGCCCTCTTCGGCTGCCTGACTGCCCTCGCCCCTAACTACACCATCTACGCCCTCCTCCGCCTCCTCGCCGGCTTTAGCACTGGTGGAGTCGGTCTATGCGCCTTTGTTCTTGCCACAGAACCCATTGGGCCTACGAAACGTGGTGTAGCCGGCATGTCAACCTTCTACTTCTTCTCGACGGGCATTTCCATGGTAGCGGGCATTGCATACCTGTTCCCTGCCTGGCGCACCCTCTATATCACTTCCTCCATCCCGTCTCTCCTCTTTGTCGTCCTTGTTGTCCCCTTCCTGTCTGAATCTCCCCGATGGTACCTGGTTCGTGGCATGCCAGCCAAAGCCATGGAGGTTATGCAATCCATCGCGAAAACCAATGGCCGCCATGTTCCTCAAGATGTTTGTCTAGTCCTGGATGACGATTCATCATCGACTGGAGAAGCGGCTAAGGGCTCTCTTGTCGACGTGTTCATGTCTCCACTCACTAGGTTTCGGCTATTCCTGGCCGTAGGGATCAACTTCATGTGCTCAGTCGTCTACTACGGGCTCAGCTTAAATGTAGTGAACCTTGAGACGAACCTCTACATCAATGTTCTTCTAAATGCGGTGGCAGAGCTACCAGCATTCACGCTCACGGCCGTGTTACTGGATCGGTTTGGGAGGAAACCGTTAGCGATCGGGACACTTTGGTTCAGCGGATTCTTCTGCTTGTGCGGCAGCTTGATGAGGGGAAGCAGCCAGGCGTGGAAGGCAGCGAGGATGCTGTGTGGTGTGTTGGGGATATTCGGGATGGCGGGAACATACAATCTCTTGTTCATTTACACGACAGAGTTGTTCCCTACAGTTGTGAGGAACGCGGCATTGGGCAGTGCAACACAGGCGGCACAGATGGGAGCGATCCTGGCGCCATTCGTGGTGGTTTTGGGCGGAGGGTTGCCATTCGCGGTGTTTGCTGTGTGTGGGATTGTGGGGGGTTGGTTGGCATTTTACCTGCCGGAAACACTCAACCGGCCGTTGTATGATACAATGGCAGGATTGGAGGAAGGGGAAGGTGCTAATTGATTGTTCCTAGAAAATGGATTTTTATTTTTGGAATGTTGGTGAAGAACAAATGAATTTGAAGCACTCAAGAATCAACGTATCTTCTTTAATTGCTTCAGTTTTCATTGAATTGAGAATGCTACAACTGGAGTATTCCACTAGTCAATGTAGCGAGATGTCACATTAAAATCAGAATATCCTCCCATCAGTGAACTTGAATTTAACTTGCTTGCATTTTGTTCAAGTTTTCTGCAGTATATAACTGTATCACTATACCCTATACAGGGGGCAAATGCCATACACGAAGAGCGTATCAACGTAGTTATTTCCTCTGGCTTTGTTTTTCGCATGACCTCCATTGCCGTTACAAGAGCCCTAAGTTTCAGCTTCTTAATTTGACTCGAACCATTTTGTGAAAGCCTGCTGTTCACTATTTTTACAGCCTACCGCACTGCAGGAATTCTCTCGTGACCAACAGGACTTGGGAATGCGTTGAAAAGTTCCCCAACTGCTTCACCAAATCTAATTCTGCTTTCTCATGCACGACTACATTGTTGTAAATCCTTCCATCCTAGGCTCCTGCTACGTACATGTCTTCGAGCTCTAGAGGACAGCCTAATCACAGAGCAAGAACGAACGCACTATCAGAAAAAGGATGATCCATTTTAATAAACAGACATGTCCTCTTTAAGCAATCCTCTCTTCATCAACCAGCTTTCGGCACAAATTTTGTCCCTGGCATTAACAACATTATGAACCTATGCCTGAGATGAGCCGCTTAGGACACCAGTTTGCACCAATTTTCATAAAATACCTTGAGGGTATTAGAGTTTTGTCATCTGCTTCACATCTATGGCCAAACTAATTATGTTCGGCCGTTTGTTGCAGTTCTTGGAAGCCCCTCTGGCCAGCTTATACCAAACACCTTTAGAAATTCCTTCGGCCCTTTTTATAATCAAAGACTTCATGTTTTCTTTGCTATGTGTCATAAAGAAAAATGGATTAACAGAGTTTCACAACATACATGTTAAATAATACTACCAACTCTAATTAGAAACGTTGCCATCATTTTGGAAGCGAGGATAATTATCCATTTAGAACAAGTTTCATTCCATCTAAATGGATTCTATATGTTTCCAACTACTACTAGACCAAACTGTGAGTTTATCAGAATGGTACAAAAGTGGGAAAAATATCACTTACACAGGATCAACGAACGTGCAAATTATCAACACATGAATGGCGTAGGAATGAAAGCTTGGACAATTGTTGGCATTTGCTCATCCCTGTTCATTGACGCAGATCTAAGTCACATATCGGCCGGATAATCTACAAAAATTATAGGTGGCTTGTGCTTTTTAACATTCAACAAGCAAACATGTATATGTTGCTTCATTCGCATATTGAAAAAGGGATAAGAGCATTTTACCTTTTTGTACTTTCGCAAATTTGCACTAAACTATCCGAAATTTGGAAATAACCACATAACCCCTATATTTTGTATAATTTCTTAAATTTCACATATTACTCCTTGAAGAAATTCCATTTTTTTTATTTTTTTTATTTTAGAGAGAACCCCCGAAAAACGATTATCAAAAGGGGAGTCATATGTTAGTATCGAAATTAAGAGAATCATGTGCAAAAGGATTGAAAAATTCAAGGGATTAAATACATTTTTCTCATTGAAAAATAATTTTCTTTCTTTTTCAATGATATATCTCTTAAAAACGATGAAACGAGAGGTACTCCCATGATTTCTGGCAATACCAAAGTCATCGCTACCACCTCATCCCCACCCGACACCATGACTAAACAAATTTCAGGACTAAAACCAATCCAAACAAACCACTCGGAATCAATCACAAAAAGCACAGGCACAGGCAATAATCAAGATGATTCCGTCAAATACCCATTTTTTGGAGAATGAGATGTACTATGTATCAACGGAAAATGATCTATGCTACTTCTGCAGCAGCAACGCCGCACCACCGAAGACTGAAGTATCAACTCTACTTTAATGAAGACAGATACCGTTCACTTTAACCTCCATCGAACCCCGACAACAAAGTTGCACTAAATTACTAATCACCCCATCCACAAAAGCAGTCAGCACAAAGGAAGGTAAATTTAATGAACGAATAATTTACCCAAACCGATCGACATGATGATGAACCGAACTCGACGACTCACGTTCCCATCTATAGTTTCTCCGTTCCCTTTTCTCACTCACCCGCTTCTCCTCCCCACTCTTCCGCACCCCGACCCCCTCTTCCAAGATAGCGTACAGTGACGGCCTCCATTCACCGACGACGTCGAATCTCGTCGTCGGTTTCTTTCTCCGACGATTTTTATCCGTCGGTGATCGCGGGTGGAATAGGGTGTCTGTCTCGGAAGACGTCGGGGACGATGAGGAGGAGGAGGATGGTGTGGAAGGAGTGGACGGTGGCGAGAAAGGGGTTGGAATGGGGCAGCAAGTGATGCATTGTAAAAGGAATTTCATGCTTGTTGAGTTTAGTGGCATCTATCGCAGAGAGCGATTCGATGTGTGTCAGGTGCTCTGTTTCTTCTTCCAAGTCTCTCTCCCTCTTATAGTACTCCCTCCTCCTACACTTTCACCGTTGTGCAAAGTGTTCAAATTTTGGAAGTAAAAATTACACTAATGTTTTTTCTTTTTTTTTTTTTTTTGATAATGAGTCTGTTGTATCGGATAGGAAAGGAGTTAATAAGGTGTACCGTGATGATTATTTTGATATTTTATAGATGAAAAATTCATCAAAATAATATATATTTTATATTTTAAAACGATTCAAATAAAAAAATTTACATATATTATGAAACGAAAATAATATATACATATATACGAAAATAAAAAACGATAACACAATACCGTGTTGTTTTAAATGAATGCAAAAATAGTATGTTTGAACTTTAAACACGGATAAACAACTTCAAAATGAAGTTGACTCAAAAACAAATACAATAATACAGATATTCCGTCATAGAAAAGATTTAGAAGGATAAAATATACATAGTCTTATCCCCATTATGAATAATGAAGAGATTGCTTTCTAAAACTCTCACAACCAAAAAAGAAAAATAATTTATGATTTATTTGGGTAAGATTAAATCCAGAGAAAAATGATTAATTTCAAAATAATTTTTTTTTGATAAATTTATTTTTCATTCTAAAACATAAATACTCTTAAATTAATTTTTTTATTCTAAAATTAATTTTTTTATTTTGAATTTAATCATTCCCTAATAATAAATAATTTTATGTGTGTCGTATCACGAATTCACCAAGCTCAACTCCGCGCAGTGAACGCAAACTGACTTCAATTTTCTCAATTTACTTTGCACGTCAATTATTCCATGCATAAAAGACCTTTTTTCACATTAAACACCACTATATCATATTTAAGCATTAAATGAAAATATGTACTTCCACACTTTTTACATGGTTTTGTCTGATCCTTCCGTTCTAATTTATTTATAATATATGATTAAGAATTAAAATAAATTAAAAAAATAAATCTAAATTTAAATATATAAAATGAATGTTATAAAAATTATGGAATTAAAAGAATATCAAATGATATTGAAAATCCTTGAATAGGATTACATGTAATTTATTTTTTAATAATAACATATTGTATAAGATTTAAGCATTAAATTGTAGGGAAAGCCCAATTCTCATGATAGATAATGATTCCTCTGTTCTTATACTCTCATATATTTTCAATCCAGGATTATAGTTGATTTTTTTTTATTCAAGACAATATAAATGTGTTGGTGTTAACTTATGAAGAATGTATGGGTTAATGGCCCAATAAAAGACCCAACATCATTAAATCAAGAACCTATTAAAAAAGATCAAGTGGCACTTCATGGATGGTTAAGTTATACACTTTCTAAAAAGGTGACAAGTGTCCTTCATACAAAGGGTGAATACTGTCTTATAAATATCCTCATTTACTACACACAAGGGTAATCTCTTCTTGGACCAAAAACTTTGTCTTTTCGGTCATTAAAATCATTTTCGGATAAATACTGACTTAAATTATTGTTTTTATTTCGTGTAGGTTTTCGCGTATGAACCAGACCCAACTCAACCGATCCAACAGATCCCCAATTTGGACCCAAGAAACTCAGATCCGACTTTCAAATACGGATCCATTATTTCCGACTTCGACACAAACAAGATGGATATCAAAAATCACGATATTCTTGCATAGTGCTTCACATTGTGTTTTGATTTAGTAGTGCAATAATTTGGTGCAAATTATGATGGTTAGGACCTAATATAAGTTTTGAGGTGTGCCCTCTATCGAGTCGGGAATATGCGACTGGTCATCATTACCATTATCATACGACGTAGAAAATGATTCTATAGTACAACAAAATCTAGCTATGATGTGAATTGTAATTGTTATAATAAATTTATTAACCCTTTATCCCACTAAAAAATGGATCAGCAATAAATGATCGTATATATATTCACATGAGTACTTAAAAAAACTTATGTGGGTTTTTTAGTGAGGGAAAATATTAGGATATATATATTATAATTAGTTTATTATTATAAGGTTGTGTTTGGTATGGATAAATGAAACATGAAATGAAATGATATATTTCATTAAAATGGATAAAATCAAACTTGATTGTTTTATTTCGACGAAATACGTTATTTCTTATGTCCATTTTGAAGGATGAGTTCGTCCATTTCGATCGAAATCGAATATTATTTTTTTTTTTTTAAAAAAATATTTCTTAACTTTTAGTTTGAATAGTTAATAATTAAATAAAATAATCATAAATCATAAAAAAATGAATTGAATTGAATTATAACTTATTTAAATAAAAAATATGTTATTTTTAAAAGATAATTATCATTTGATCATATATTATATTTTTAATTATCAATCAATCATCTAAGATATAAAAATCCAACTTTGCTATTATAATGAAAAAGAAAATATATAATTGCAATCAAATTATAATAATTATAAATATCCTAAAACCCTAACCCTAACCCTTCCTTTCTAATACGTCCGTCCGAATGTCGTCGGTCGACAGAATGTCATCGGAGTCGTAATCACCAGTGCGTCCATCACAATCGATAGTACACCCATCGAAGTTCACAGTACGCCATCGTTGGAGTTAACAGAGCTCTCCGGTTCTATTCATTGAGTTCCTGCAGTTCCTCGATCAGTTGGACATCGGATTCGATCCCACTCATCCCTCCCAAACCCTGCAACCCCCACCAATCACCTCATCCTCCCCGACCGCATCATCCTCATCAAAATCTCTCAATTCATCAGGAATACTACTATACTTATCATCACTCTTCTTCACCAACCTCTTCCTACTCTTCGACCACCGCCATCGCTCTCCGTTCGTTTATACACCGGTATCGACGATCTCTCATCCCTCCAATCACCACCACCATCTTCCTCCCCTACCTCATTGAAGTCCTCCACATCATCCACCGATTCTTACGATTCCTCATCCTCGTCGCGGTACCTGATTGATTCAAAGAAACACGGAATCGAATCAACAATACTAACAAATCAAGGCTTTATCCCAACAAATGAGATCGACAACATGAATATGACGGCGCCATTAATTACGGAATCGAATCAAATGATCAAAATTCGAAGAATTGAAGCGATGATTAAGGTGAATTGGGGGAATTGGGAAACCCTAATTGAGAGGGAAGGGGGACTCACGAATTGTCGACGTAGCCCACAGTGTGAGATGAGAGATGTTATCAATGATTAGGGTTTGACAATATTTATATTGGTAGAACAAAGGTAAAGACGAAAGTGAATAATATTTTAAAATAAATAAGATATAAAAATAAGATTTATTGATAATTCTCATTATTTTTAAAGTAATATTTTTGTAATTATTATTATTTAAATAATATTATATTAATTTTTGATTAAATTAAGTACGTTTAAAATTTATTTTTAATTATATTCATAAATAAAACATTCCATTCCGACTATGTCAATCAAACAAGTTATATAGAATGGAACAATCCATTTCATTCTAGCCTTCATTCCTATAGAATACTACATTCCATTTCATTTTAAAATCATTCCTACATACTAAACGAGGCCTAAGTGTGAACTTTTTATATACTCCCTCCGTTCCATAAACTTTGCAACGTTTTGATTTTGCAAACGTGTCGATATAAAGTTTGACATGTATATCGATACGCGTGCAACAACGATCAAATGTAATTTTTGTAAATTTATTCTAAAACATCAATGGTTATGTAAGTTACATACTTCAACCTAATATATGTTACGAGACGATCAAACCTGATTTGATATGAAAACGAGATTTATATTCATGCGTATAGAATAATACAAAATACATACATATTTTAAAATTTATGAGACGAAAGGAGTAGTTGATTTTTTGATATTAAGTATTAAAATTATTGAACAATACTACTCCCTTCGTTTCAATTTAATTGCAACATATATGTATTTTATATTATTATATATGTATAAATATAAGTCTCGTTTACATATCAAATCACGTCTGTTTGTCCCGCAATATATGTTAGGTTGAAGTACGTAAGTTACATAATCATTCATGTTTCACGATAAATTTATAAAAAATTATATTTGATCGTCGTTATACGTATATCACATTTTATATCGACATATATATCGTATCAAATAATTATATTTAAACTGAGATGGGGGAATATAATTCATGCGGCACGGAGGGATAGATGACTATATAGATGGCTAGGGATAGATGATCACCACACAAATAATGTCAAGAAAATGGTAACTGGCATGCAAATTGCAAGTATAATTCATAAAAAACTAAAGAATGGAAGGGCCACGGGCCACCTATGCAACAAAATCAAGATACTATAAGCATTCCTTCCCACCAATATATCTCAAGATAATGATTCCTAACGTTCAACTCGGTAATTCTACTCGTTTTCAGAGTATAAGAAGTTCATATAGGTATGTACGTACTCATCATCAGAACCATAGGGATTAAGGAAGTTGTTGGAATAAATTTAACGTCCCCTAAGTATCTATCGCAAGATGTAAATAATCTACAGCTCTAGAGCTAAGGAAGGACCATAGATTCTAACAAACGTTTGAAACAATCAAAATATGCAAGGGTGGTTTGAATGTCATAGTTTGTACCACTCTATCCTTGACGAGTTTAAATCTTAGTCTATGTGCAGTACATATGTTTATATATTTTATTGCACATGTATCTCGTAATTGTTTTCTTACGTTTATTTTTTTCTCATAACATCAAAAGAGAATTCACACTTAATAAGAACGAGGTTTTTTTTTTTTTTGTTAAATCATCGTTAGAGGAAGTGATTTTAAACCAAGAACATCCCCTTCCAGAGAGTGAGTCCCGTCAACCTAAATCGTTAAAGAAAGAAACGATTTTTTTTTCTTCTTTTTTCTTCTTTTTTTTTTTTTTTTTAAATCGTCATCTCTATAGCGAGTTCCACAGGCGAGCTTTTTATAATTTTGGGTCTATTTATAAACAAAATTATCAAACTAGGTCCACAAACAAATTAATTATCAAAATGGGTCACTTTTCCAAATGTATTGAGAGAAGGCGTCCTGCGCGATTCTCAGAGGAAGGCGCAGGGCGCCTTTAGTAGAGGAAAAGGCACGCGGCGCCTTTAGGCACAATGAAGGCGCACGGCGCCTTTAGAACTCTCGGAGAAGAGCGCACAAACCCACATCGACCGCTCTATCTTGCTTCCATCCCTCTCTCTCTACAAAAGGAGCTCCCTCCCCTCTTCTTTTCTCAATTTCAAATATTTAAAATTTTAATATAATATTAAATTATTATATTGAAATTTTTTAAATTTGAAATTTCAGTTAAAAAATTTTCAAACATATTGTTGCTACGACGACGAAGTTGTTGCGACGGTGAAGTTGCTACGAAAGTTTTTGGATTAACTTCTGTGAAGGTAATCCTAAAAATGTTTATTTTATGTTTTAATTTGCTTAGTTAATGTAGGAATAGAAAATAATTTAGGAAATAGTTAGATTAGAAAATAATATAGGAAGTGGTTAGATAAGAAAATAGTTAGATTAAGAAATAATTTAAGAAGTTATTTTATGTTTGTAATTTGATTAGTTAATGTAGGAAATAAAAAATAATTTAGCAAATTGTTAGATTAGAAAATAATATAGGAAGTAGTTAGATTAGGAAATTGTTAGATTAGGAAATAATATAGGAAGTCGTTAGATTAGAAAATGGTTAAATTAGGAAATAATTTAAGAAGCAGTTAGATTGGAAAATGATGTGCTTATGACTTCATTAACTCAGAGAATGAATTAACTTAGGAAACGAAATATGTAGAAAGTAATTAACTTAGAAAATGACGACTTAAGATGTAATCCCATTAGAAAAGTAATTAACTTAGAAAACGAAATAATTAGGAAGTAATTATAGTAAAAAAGCTTGTGCTTATGAAGTAATTAACTTAGAAAATAATGACTTAGGATGTAATTAAATTAGAAAACGCTATGCTTATGATGTAACTAATTTAGAGAATGATTTAACTTCGAAAAATCATGTATTTAGGAAATAATTAAATTAGGAAATGATGTGCTTAGGATGTAATCTGATTAAAAAAATAATTAAGTTAAAAAATGATATACTTAGGAAGTAATTAAATTACAAAATGTTGCGCTTAGGAAGTATTTAACTTAGAAAATGAATTAATTTGGAAAAATCATGTACTTAGGAAGTAATTAACTTAGAAAATGATGTGTTTAGGAAGTAGTTAATTTAGGAAACGCGGTACTTCGAAAGTAATTAACTTAGAAAATGATGTGATTGGGATGTAATTACATTATAAAAACAATTAACTTACTAACTGATGTACTAGAAAGTAATTAAAGTAAAAAATATTGTGTTTAGGACGTAATTAACTTAGAGAATGAATTAACTTAGGAAACGAAGTACTTCGAAAGTAATTAACTTAGAAAATGATGTGATTCGGAAGTAATTAACTTAGAAAATGAATGAACTTAGGAAACGATGTACTTAGGAAGTAATTAAAATAGAAAATGATGTGATTGGGACATAATTACATTGGAAAAATAATTGACTTAGTGACTGATGTACTAGGAAGTAATTAAAGTAGAAAATATTGTACTTAGGACGTAATTAACTTAAAGAATGAATTAACTTAGGAAACGAAGTACTTCGAAAGTAATTAACTTAGAAAATGATGTGATTGAAAAGTAATTAACTTAGAAAATGAATGAAATTAGGAAACGATATACTTAGGAAGTAATTAAAATAGAAAATGATGTGATTGTGACGTAATTATATTAAAAAAAATTAACTTAGTAACTGATGTACTAGGAAGTAATTAAAGTAGAAAATGTTGTGTTTAGGATGTAATTAACTTAGAAAATGAATTAACTTAGGAAACGAAGTACTTCGAAAATAATTAATTTAGAAAATGATGTGATTGGGAAGTAATTAACTTAGGAAATGGATGAACTTGGAAAATGATGTACTTAGTAAGTAATTAAAGTAGAAAATGCTGTGCTTAGGACGTAATTAATTTAGAAAAATAATTAACTTAGTAATTGATGTACTAGAAAGTAATTAAAGCAGAAAATGCGGTGCTTAAGATGTAATTAACTTAGAGAATGAATTAACTTAGGAAACGAAGTACTTCGAAAGTAATTAACTTAGAAAAGATGTGATTGGGATGTAATTACATTAGAAAAATAGTTAACTTAGTAACTGATGTACTAGTAAGTAATTAAAGTAGAAAATGATGTGTTATGACGTAATTAATTTAGAAAAATAATTAACTTAGTAACTGATGTATTAGGAAGTAATTAAAGTAGAAAATGTTGTGCTTAGAACGTAATTAACTTAGAGAATAAATCAACTTAGGAAACGAAGTACTTCGAAAGTAATTAACTTAGAAATGATGTGATTGGGATGTAATTACATTAGAAAAATAATTAACTTAGGAAACGATATACTAGGAAGTAATTAAAATAGAAAATATTGTGCTTAGGAAGTAATTAATTTAGAAAAATAATGAATTTAGTAACTGATGTATTAGGATGTAATTAATTTAGAAAAATAAACGATGTGGAACTATATGTTACGATGTGCTTAGGAAATAAAGTTATTTTTAAAATGTTAGGAAAGTAGATGATTTAGACAAAATTATTTAGTTTCCTCACATTGTATGGTATATGTTTGCGATGCGATGTTACCTACATATTATTATTTGTCTGTGATTTGAATATGTAACTATGTTTAACATAATAGTTGGTATCAATTCTGAATATTCAAATTTGAAAATGATACGGATATTAATTGATATCAATTCCCTCACAATGTATTATCAAAATAATAGTTTGTACTTTATTTGTATAGATGTGTATTAAATATTACGAAGTTGTGCAAGTCAAATATATAACATTGTCAAAAGTAATAGTTACTTCATAATAATTAGAAAATGATGTGAAAATGGTTTGAAAATGATATAGGTATGGCATTCCAACAATTCCCAATTTTTTGTTACTTGGATACACGATGTATGAAAATCAACGACGACTATCAGTTCCAGGGAGAACCGAAAGTCCTTCTGAAATTCACACCTGGCTAGGGATTGACAGATTATGCAATGGACATCTGTGAGAAAGCTGGTGTGGTTTAGGAACCGTCCCAAATCAAAATCTGGGTTAAACTATCTCAAAGTCCGGACACGTCACACATGTTCCAGTTGAAGAATGATGTGTTTTTGCAAACATCATTCGACATACTTCTGAACGCCCAATGTTGTTATGCGATGTGGTACGTGAAACGCAAAGTTCCCGACGTTCTGGCACATTCAGCTTTTCCAGTACATTTTCATCAATCTGTTTCAACACAG
Organism: Drosera spatulata; assembly: GCA_035668315.1. Classification (NCBI taxonomy): domain Eukaryota; kingdom Viridiplantae; phylum Streptophyta; class Magnoliopsida; order Caryophyllales; family Droseraceae; genus Drosera; species Drosera spatulata. The sequence goes on along the minus strand of JAOVYX010017160.1, from coordinate 6,535 downwards.
TCTCAGCCATCTATGGCTGTGAAAGCGACTGACGATGAGGACGATGACGATCTTGCTGTTGATCTGTCCATCGTCCCTGCTCGTGTAGCATTGGAAGGGACTGATTGGATGCAATACAGTAGGAACGAGTGTTTATCGAGTTTTGACGATGACATGGACAGCGAAGACGAGGCTGATTTCCAGGGAGATGACGGAGCAACAGACGATGAAAATGTCGATGAGCCTACGAGTTCTAAGAGTGAGGATGTCAATGATGGTGAGGATCATAATGCAAGCCGAAGAGGGTGAGGGTGAGGATGATGCTGATGATGTCGGTCACGTTGGTGAGCACAATGTTATTGCTGCTCCGATCCCAGGAGGTAGTCATCCTGTTTCAATGTACATCGATGTGAGCTGGATACCAGAAGCAGTGAACGATCGTGACGAACCAATTATTGCCCTGTCTCAGTCCGACCTCAGGGTTGGCATAGAGTTTGATTCTAAGAAGAATTGCTTACACCATGTAGCAGATTCGGCCATCTGTTATGGGGTTGAATACCGTGTGTTGGCATCAAAGGGACCGATAATTTATTTGAGGTGCAAAGAGTGAAAGAAAGATGAGCCACGTAGCTGCAAATGGCGTCACAGAGCTATTAAGCCAAAAAGTAGCAACAGATGGAGGATCAATAAAATTACCGGGGCTCACACTTGTGACACACAGAATTTTGGGGATGATCACGCGCAGCTCTCGTCGCAGTTTGTTACGGATCACATTCAGCATGTCGTGGCCACAGACATCTCATTGAAAGTCCAGGTCATTTGGACGATGATACAGGGGAATTACCATCGTAGGATCAGTTACAGAAAAGCATGACTTGTCAAACAGAGAGCTATTGCATATCTTTTAGGTGATTGGGATAAGTCATTTGCGGTGTTTCCTAAGTTTTTGGATGCCGTGAAGTAAGGCAACCCTGGTTCGGTGAAGCAAGCCGTGAATATTCCCAATCATGTGTGGTTCACTGCTATTTTTTGGGTTTTCGAACCCTCAATCGAAGATTGAAAGCATTGTCGTCCCGTGATCAGCGTTGATGCTACTTTCCTCAAGGGGAAGTACCACGGCACCATGTATATTACAGTGGGGTATGATGCTAATAATCAGCTCTTTCTCATTGCTTTTGCGGTGCAAGGGAAGGAGTCAGTAGAGACATGGTCTTGATTCTTCGAAGGTCTGAGACAGGTTAACCAAATTTTTGAATCTAAGTTGAAAAATTTAATTGATAAGGAATACATGCAACTCTTAATAATTTCAATATTATCATTGTATAGGTGGTGGACGACAGAGCAGGCATTTGTATCATTTTTTATCGCCATGCTGGTATTTGGAGGGTGATGCACGAGTCTGAGCGTTGGTCAGAACCCAATGCATGCCATCGTGTATGTGCTCGTCACTTCGCTAGCAATTTTGGTAAACATATGAGTTCGAAAGCCTGGGGAAACCGGCTGAAGACGCCATGTTACGAGCGATCTATCACAAAATGGGAAGCCGAGATGAACAAGATCCAACAGGAGAGTCAAAGGGCATACGAGTAGATAGTTAACATATGTGATGTGGAGAAATGGTTGTTGGCTCATGACGGGGGGAGGAGATACGGTATCATGACGACCAACCAATTAGAGATTTTTAATTCTGTGCTCAAGGATTGTCGGTCCGTCCTTATTACTGCACTAGTGCAATTCACATTCTACCGGTGCAATTTCTATTTCATGGATCGAAGGATGAAGTCAGAGGCAGAGTTCGCTCAGGGATTGGTGGTGAGCCCTTTAGTTATGCATCATTTCCGGAATAAGAAGAACAAGGCTCACAGTCATGTCGCCATTATGTTCCATCACGATCCTGGGCGTTTCGAGGTGAAGACCGGTCGTTTGTGGAACGAACCAATCACCAAAGGCAACCACATTCACGAAGTCAACTTCTTGGACACATATGCACTTGTGGGAAATGGCAATTGTTTCACTATCCTTGTAGCCACGGCATGATGTGTTGTATGCAGTTTCATGTGGATCCACTTCCATACTTCGATGACTGCTACAGGTAGACCACTTATCTCAGCACTTAGACACCGCAGTTCAGGGGTGTTCGTGATCCTAGTGCCTGGCCACCCTACGAAGGTCCCATCATCATGCCTCGGCCGTAAATGAAGAGGAACAGGGGTAGGCCGAGGACACATCGTATCCATAATGAGATGGATGCTCGAAGTGCCCGAGGACACATCCGTTGTCATCAGTGTAAACAAGTTGGGCATAACGCACGGGGTTGTCCCAACAGAGTTGGTAGGTCTAGTTCTTCAAGGCCTAGGTGCAGAAACTGCCGGCAACCTGGTCATAACCGTCAAAGCTGTCCAAATGAAGAAACTCCTGTTCAACTGCCTCCTATTGCTCCACTCGTTGAAGGCATGCCTGGCCCTTTTCGAGTAAGGCCGCCCAACAACGCCGGAGAAGGACGTTCAAGGCCGAGGAACGCTCGTCACGGACCGATGGGGAGATTGTTCCATCGTTTGTTGTAGATTCATCTGTATCATTTTTGTGTCGAATATTGATCCTTGTAATAAGTTCTTCAGATCATAACCCGTAATAAAATTATATGACTTCTTCATATCATTATATTTATCCTTGCCATGTGATGATTACTTTAGACGCCACCCCGAATGAGATTACCAAGGGGTCATTCCTTATGAGGCAACAACAGTAGTGCTCCAGCGCGCCTGGAGGTGGAGGGCGAGATTATTGACGATGTGCACGTACCAGGTCAGTTAGTCGGTACCGTTCTGACTCGTCAGGCACAGCACAGATCAGAGGTCATATGGAGACGCGAGGTTGAGATTTTACTCTCTTCACTTTGATGGATATAGAGATTCTGTATAACTTATTAATAATATATATTATTCCTTTTATTATTTATATTTTAGAAGCCGGATCGTTTTTTGATCACACGACATCATTCATGGGATCCGCATGAGAGGGTATTGGACCGGCTTGCGTTAGCCGAAGTAGGGTTTCGATGGTTCCACAGGATAGTAGACATTCCCATCGATCATTGTCTGGTTACAACACTGGTGGAGAGGTGGAGACGTGAGACGTATACGTTCCATCTTCGATCTGGGGAGGCCACCGTGACGCTAGAGGATGTAGCGTTACTTCTTGGTCTTCGTAGTTATGGGACGCCGATCATCGTTCCCACTGGAGGCGACTATTATGCCTTGTGCAGTCAGCTTCTTGGACAGACGCCGAAGGTCATACTGTACTATTCCCTGGCCTTATACTCACTTCAGAGAGCTACCGGCCGATGCGGACGAGCTAACAGTTACTAGATACGCCAGAGCTTATATTTTACATTTGATAGAATCTCAGCTCTTCCCAGATGACACCGGAGGGGAGGTGCCGCTCATGTGGCTTCATGTGCTTGATCGCCGGAGTGACATCTCCAACTATTCTTGGGGCTTCGCCATTCTGTCCTTGGGGCTTCGCCAACTGTTCTGAGACGACCAGATCTGTGGATGGCCACGCCAGGCCGAGCTTCGGTGGCTACGCTATTCTACTACAGCTTTGGGGCTGGGAGAGGATCCCGATGGTGAGACCGAGCAAGATTGCGGATCCATCATCTCTTGTTGTGACTTTTTCTTTAGCTTACAAGTAACTACTCAATGTCATTTTCAAAAGAAATATAATTTTCTTTATCGTTATGGTTTTTATAAACAAAATAATTTTTTTTTTCATGTAAAGGTGGTTGACCGTTAAGGACAAGCACCTTATGAGAGCCAGCAGCTCTAGTGTTCGTTATTATCGCTCGTTGTTGGATCAGTATCCAGCAATCGAGTTTATTTGGGAGCCATACATTGAGGATAGATTGGATGACATGCCATAAGATTTTGAGGATGAGAGGGACAGAGTCATTTGGTTCTCTTATGTTCCTCTGATCCACTTTGCTGTAATGGAGTATTACGTGCCATTTCGTACGGCATGACACTTTCATCGGATCCAAACGATCCCACCGGGACACAGCATGCATGATGAGTTACATGACCTCACCAGGCGTGGACGAGGTGGAGATTTTTATTGGCTCCGTCATCATCAGGCACACATCTATCGTTGGAATGACGCAGAACGTCATTTTGTGCTGTATCGTCACCAGACTGAGGCCGGTCCTTCCACTACCCCAGGCTACTTGCTATGGTATCATCAGATCACACGACACCGCATAGGTCCTCCCAGGATTCGTTGCACATGTGTCATCAGAGGCCTATTCCATGCTGTTACTACTGTTCGTGCTCTTATTCGCGGAGGATCATCGTACATGAGAGAGTCTCGTGAGCTACGAGATCTCACTACAAAAAAATTACAATTTAGCTACCGAACTTTTTAGCGACGGATAACATCCGTCGCTAAATCAGATTATTTTACGACGGATCCGTAGCAAAAATTCCTCGCAGAAAAATTTATGTTTTTTGCGACGGAAAGTCAAACTCTGTCGCAAACATAATATGTTTAGCGATGGAGATCCGTCGCTAAATATGATCCAAATTAATTTAGCGACGGAATCCGTCGCAAAAACGTAAAACTTTCAATTTTTAAAAATTTGATATCATTAATTTAGTGACGGATCCGTCGCTAAATATGGCTACTATGGATCCGTCAAAACTTTTTGTAATTTTGCCTTACAAATTTTATGCTAAAAAAATTTATCATATAATAAAATTAGCGACGGATCCGTCGCTAATAAATAAAAATACATTAATTAGCGATGGAATTCGTCGCTAAACATATTTAGTTACGGATCTGTCACAAATTTTTATAATTTTGCCTTAGAAATTTTTTTCTATCAAAAAATTTATGATATCATAAATTTAGCGACGGATTCCGTCGCTAATAGTTAAAAATAAATTAAAAACATTACTTAGCGATGGAATACATCGCTAATAGTTAAAAATAAATTACAAATACTCTACTTAGCGACGGAATCCATCGCTAAAAAAACTTAGCTACGGATCTCTCACAAATTTTATTAATTTTACCTTAGAAATTTTTTTCATGAGAAATTTATGATAACATTAATATTAGCGACGGAGCCGTCGCTAATTATCAAAAATAAAAATTACTTAGAGACGGAATCCGTCGTTAAATTTATGATATCATTAATTAGTTACGGAATCCGTAGCTAAAACATTGATTCGATAATTTGAAGTGATGATCTTATGAGTTATAATTTTACAAATTGTAAATATTTTTGGATTTCGTAATAATACAATTGTTAACTTATGATAACGTGTTGTATTTCACAAAAATTCAATGAAGGAACTAAGTACTGTTGATAACTCGTAATAATATGTTCGAATTATATATGTAAGAAAACTTGAAATATACGTATAAGATGTTTCACACGAAAATTTATGTTAAATATATCACGTGTTGTTAACTATATCCTTATAAAATTAAAGTGAAAGTAGTTGTGAAAAAGAAAAAAAGATGAAAAAAAAACTAAAAAGATTTAAAAAGTAGAATATTAGCGACGGAAATCCGTCGCTAAAATTAATTTGGTTTTTTTTGTTTAGGTTTAGCGACGGATTCCGTCGCTAAAATTTTCCAAACCTAGTTAGCGACGGATTCCGTCGCAAAATTTGATATATAAAACCATGGCCGTTGTCACCTTCCCCTCATTTCCTCCTTCCCCCTTCCTCCTTTCTGTCCGCCGCCCTCGCCAGCGCCCATCGCCGCCCACGCACGCCGTCCCGTCCTTCGCACACCGCCCGCCGTATGCACTCCGACCCCCGTCTGACTTCCCGCGGGCGTGCCGGCGGCACGCCTCCACGCAACCCACGGCCACACCTCCGGCCACCGCACGCACACCGCTAAGCCTCCGCTTCCTAGCCGCTGCCGCCCGACCGCCTAGCCTCCCCGCTGCCGCCCTCTCTCGCCCGGTTGCCACCTCTCTGTCGGCGGCCTGCCCCCGCGCTGCCGCCCTGCTGCTGCCCAGCATCGGTCCCCCTCCTTCGTCGCCCAACCGGTAATATTTTGTTCCGTCAAAGTTTGCTTTTATGATGTTAATTGTGGTTGATTGTGATTGATTGTCTGTTGGGTTGAATTGATATTGGTTGTGGTTGATTGCATGTTGTTCAGATATGTCATGAAAGATGTAGAATAATCCACATAGATTTGAAGTAAATTTGGTCAGAAACTACATGTCATATGGCTGAGAAAAACTAAGCGATGGGGTTTAGTTAAGAATTAGGTATGTGATGATGGTGTTGATGCGATTTGGGATGCGATTTTTGTTGTTGGTGCTGTTGGTGTGTGATGTGGAAATGAGGAACGTTGGATTTGTTATTGATATGTCATTTTTTTTTTATGGAATTTAGGTTTTTTGTTTTCGGTTTATGCTTTAGGGTTATGAAACTTGCTTGTATAGATCCCCTAACAAAGATTTGTGTTGTGTGCATCTTATGTTGGCCTGTGACTAGCGTAATGAAATGTTAATTAATAACAAACAAGTTCGATTCCAAAT
>JAOVYX010017159.1:0-22852 GCA_035668315.1 Drosera spatulata | reverse complement strand
CTAAAATATATGTTTTTGCGACGGATTTTGTCCGTAGCTAAAATTTTCCGTAGCTAAAACGCAGTTTTTTTGTAGTGAGAGAACAAGTTCTTCTTGGCTATATGATATTTCAAACTCGTATGTTTATCCTAATTTTTCAAAGTTTGAACTATCAATGATAAATGAGTACAAGAAATACAAAAGTGCACAGGTTTTATAGTGGTACTGAAAGTAGAGTTACAATTGAACTTTAAAGCATAAGTGCACTCTTCCCTTAATGGTCAATGTAACCAACTAAGAGGTTTTTTACTAGGCTTGGGATTTTTGGTTCATCCTTGATCTTTCTTACAGAGTACACAATTGGTGTAGTATAGAACACGGGACACCTTTCAAAAGTGTATCACTGGATTTGATGAATTAAAGGAGTGCCAACATTTGAAATGAAGTGTTTTGATAGTCTGCAGATACTTTTTAGACTGGATGAATCAGAACAGTGTGGACAAAACAGTTGATTTGGGTGAGATAAGTCTTTAGGCTTCTGTGGTTCATCTCGTTTGTTCAGATGGTCTTTAAGTATCAGTTTTGCTTCTGGTCAGATTAGTTGTCAGATTGGTTCAAGAATTTTAATAGAAAGCCAGCACCGGATCATATGAGTAAAGATAAAGTCAGTCTTCTGAGGTTATCTGCTGAGACATGTATCTATTGAAAGAAGGCTCTGTTGACATTTGGTAAGAATTTTCTAATAGCGTTAGCTGGACTTCTTAAAAGAACATTAGGGATTGATTAGAGAGCAATCCGCAAACCTTGCCTATATAAGGCACAAATCTTCAGAAGGAAACAACAACGAAAAACACACTTATGCAAAACACAACTACGAATCAAAGTGTTCTCTCTCTTTCTCCTTCATCCAAGAAAGTTCTCAAGTGCCAATCAAGAATCTGTTCATCAAGAACATCATGTCGAAGGTGTTGATTGTTGTAAATCTTCGATCTCTATGAGTTTGTCTTTGCAATCCATTGTGATTGATTGTGAAGGAAGGATCCTAAGAGGATCGGTTGTTATCAGATCTATTGAAATCTGATTGTGTGTAAAGGTTGTGAGTGAGCCTGAACACTCTATCTGTTGAACTGTGATCCGAAGTGATCTAGTGGATTTCCTTTTTATATAGCACATCGCTAGCAAGAGGAAGAGTGGATGAAGTTCAAATCAGCTAGTTAACACTTATTTGAGTCTGAACCACTGTAAATTGTGTGTTCTTCATTTTTTGCTTTCATAGGTATTGGATCTGTTAGATGTGGATCTGATCATTTGTCAGGATCACGATATTGTTTATTCATATACTGATTAGATCACTATTCAATCATCAGTCTGTTAGTTCAGCTAGTAGATTCTTGATAGTCTAATAGATCATTTATCTATCTGTTAGAGTTGGTTGTTATAATCTAGCTTAGGTGTTAATCTTTTCTTCATTCAATTATGTGAATCAGATCATATCAGATTAGGTTTATTTGATTAGATTCTTGTTTTCATTGTGCATAGAGTTTTAAGTGTAGAAATTTGAGTTGAACAACCTATTCACCCCCTCTAGCCTGTTCTTACAATCACGTACTTTCAACCTTCCTTGAAGAGATTCAATAGCGCTCTCTTGATTTCTTCTCTAATTCATTTAGCCTTCAATAAGACACTTCTTCAAGTGTTTGTGAGTCTTTGAGACTTTTGATGTAGCACTTGTATAGCTAGCTTGATCTCTCTTGTATCATAGCAAGGTTAGCACCTGTGTATTTGTTCAATCAAAATCAACTACTAAAACACTTGTGTCATCCCATATATATAGAAAAGGCTCATTCACTAGCCGTTGTCCATTTTGTACGAGGAAATAATCCTAGCCATCCATTTCGATCGAGAAGTGTCCAAAAGCCAATTTCCAATGCCCTTGAAAATGACTTGAGATTAATCGAACCTGCGATAGTTGTCACTGTGACATAGAGTTTTGTGTCCTGTATCGAGCTCTGCTGTTCCCCACTACTGATCTCCTTGACAGTAGAACATCTAGCCACCAGTGAAGAATCTCCTATTCTTAATACATCACATCGCCCATTCTATGGATTATGAAATCCAGTTTTCTGCCTCAGTCAACCCTCCTGACATGAAGTCCCAATCCAGTAAATCTACACTCTGCTGACACCTAAATCTGTACTCTACTGACTTTACTAACTCTGGCCCTTGTATCCTTCGGGTGAGAACCTTTGTTGCCTTAGTGATTTCCTAAGAGTTGTTTTGCTTATGAGTAATTTCTAGGGCTTTGATTCAAGAATCTCCCCCTAAATTGTTGATAACAATACACTCCTTAACTTACACAGAATCTAAAGTTTTTTCTTGAGTTTAAAAGAGATTATTGTTCATGAAGTTGAGCAGACTCCTTTGGCATTCCTTTTTATCTTCTCCATCTGCTGTAGTTGTAGTCACCCTTTCTTCCTCTGTTTGGATCCCTAGGTGGTGATCTAGACCTACCCCTTCTCTCGAGCTTAAATCTGAAAATTTTAGAGTTGTTGTTTCTGCTTCCTTTTTGTTCATCCTTTCTCTGCTATTGCTGTCCACTCCTCTAGCCATGAGAGCTTCTTTCACTCTGTTCCTATGTTCCTGAAGTCCTATGCTAACTCTCAGTTCTATGTTGTTGACCAGCGGAGTCCCTGCAGAACTGAACATTGTCTCCTTCTCTTCTGATCCTCTCTTCCTTTTCTCTTTCAACTGTTCATTGTTCTCTCTCTGTTGGAGTCAATTTGGTCTCTTCTTGTGAACCTGTCTTTGCTAGAGTGTATATTCGGTCTAGCTCTGCTTTATGTTGTAGGAGAAGCTATTTTGATGCCTCTACTTTTTAGTTATGTGTCTTCTCCCCCTTTTTGTCATCACCAATTAGGGGGAGGTTTTCAATTGTGCCCTTTAGAGACTCAAGTGTAGAGTGAATAGCTTCCATTTTGGTCGATATCTCCTTTTTGTGTGCTTTATGGTTTCCATGATATCATCGAGCCTCTGATTCAGATGGAACTATCTTCTTCCGATCTATCAATCAGGGACTTCAGCCTGTCCTTGATTGTGTCCAGGTCCTTGGAGTGCTTCTTATGATGAGTATCCATAGTGATTTCCATTGTCTTTTGAGGAGCTCCAAGCTTTTGAGTTGCCTTATCTACAATCAGGCTGGCAAGAGCAAGTTGAGAAACCTTGCTGTTGGTTTGCTAGTGCTTCTTCTCAGCGTCCCTTAGAGTGTATGCAGTGCATCGAATGATCTCTTATGTCTCATCAGCAAAGTGTTTTTGAAGCTCGAGTGGGAGGAGTTCGATCCCAGTTTCAAATTCCTGTCTGAACTACTCCAGTTGTGCTATCATCTTGTATATTTCTTCAGTCAGCATAGCTTCAGAGGTGAGAGTCTCTGGAGCAGTTAGCCTGACTGGACTTATATGTAGAGCTTCTAGTGTCTCAATAGATCTAGGATGTGGCTCATACTGAGTGACAAGGAAATCTATGGCAAAGGGACTGTTTCTTGCTTGACAATTTCTTGTTGCAACGAATTTGGAGTGCTACTCTGTCCTTCTATATCTACATCCTGAGCTTCCCTCACTTCAATGAGAATTCGTTGTGCTAAGGAAGTGGTTGGTTATGTATCTGCTTCGTTGAATGAGTCAAGCAGCTTCATTGCTATTCTGATGGTCCTTTCTGAAGATGGATCCTTCATTGCCTCCTTCAAATCTTGAGCAAACTGTCTTTGTGAGGAAGTGATAGGAAAATCACTTATGATGGGAGAAAGATTTTGGAACATTGATTCTTCCAATATAAGTGTTTGCATCAGTGAGGTTCTAGGAGTTTGTGAGATAGTTGTTGCTGCTAGAATGATGATTTGTTGCACTGAGATGGATTAAACTACTATGGTTATTCCCTGATCTGCTATGTGTTGTTCTCCCCATGTCTCTAGTGACTAACTTTGTTGAGCTCTTACTAGTTCATCTTCCTTACTGATTCATCCTCTTTCATGATAACTTGATGCTCAACTGTATTTCCTTGTTGTGTTGATGTAGATTCATCTTGATATCCATCCTGAGGAATTGAATCTCTAAGCCTATATATTTCATCTACCATCTCCTACATAATTTGAAGTGGAGTAGCTGAGATGGGGTAAGAAAGTAAAAAGGACCAAAAATAGGCCAACTGTCAATAGAGACAGGCAAATCTCCCTACTCTGCTAATGCTTATCACTCACAAAAGAGAGAAAGCAGGAGACAACAGAGTCAATACTCTGCTGTCAGTAGAAGAGACTATTGAAGACCAACCTTTTATAGGGATTATCCAGCGATCCCAACATAGAACCCTTATCGGATGCCCTATCAAACCACCGTGAGGGTGCAGTGCTATATGTGTAGAGATTTTGGTCATATGTCCTATGATTGCTGGAACAAATGCAACATAACGACTTGGGTTTGGGTTCCAGAGAAATTCTGACAAAAGGACCTATGAAGGGGACCAAAGTGTAGAATGACCTATCTTCCAGGAACATCAGGAATAAAATTGGTATCTAGATAATGGATTCTCAAGGCACATGAATAGAAACGAACCTCTCCTGACAGAATACAAAAGGATGGATGATCTCCTTGTCATCTTTGGAGATAGCAAAGTAGGAAAGACCCAAGGTTATGGAACTTTAGGTATCGGTTCTCTAATCTTTAGGCAAGTAGCCAATGTGAAAGGGCTTAAACACAATCTTTTGTCCATATGTCAATTATATGACAAAGGGTTCTGTGTATCCTTCACCAAAGACACTTTTGAGGTAAAGGACAGAGACAATGATGAGATCAAATTGATAGGAAAAAGGATAGATGTGTATGTGGTAGACTTTTTCAGTTCACCATCACAAGAAATAACCTGCTTCTATACAAATGATCCAAATGATGTAAACTGGATGAGGCATGGAAGATTGGCACACCTAATTTTTGAAACTATGAATGATTTATGCTCCAGGAAATTGGTCAAAGGTTTACCGGAGATCAAGTTTTCCAAGGATGGGCTATGTGAGCCATGTCATCATGGTGAGCAAACAAATGTAAGTTTCGAAACTATAAATGCTGCTAAAACCACAATGCCATTAGACCTTTTACACATGAATCTATTTGGGCTTATGTCAAGTGACAATATTGGAAGAAAAAGGTATTCACTGGTTGTCATTGATGACTTCACAAGATACACCTGGGTGTTCTTTTTGCACAATAAGAAAGATACTTTTGGGATTCTTATCAAATACCTCAAGCAAGTGCAAAATGAAAAAGGACTAGAAGTTGTGGCCATAAGAAGTGACCATGGAACAGAATTTGATCAATTTGATTTAGATCAATATTGTGATGAGCATGGCATCGCATACAAATTCTCAACCCCTAGAAGACCACAACAAAATGGAGCAACGAAAAAAAAGAATAGAACCCTAATTGAGGTTGCAAGGACTATGCTGTCAGATGCAAATCTGACCTTGCAGTAGTGAGCTGAAGTTGTAAAAACTGCATGCTATGTGAAAAATAGATGTCTAATGCATATGGTGCACAAAAAGGCTCCCTATGAGCTTTGGAAAGGTAGGATGCCTCACATAGGATACTTTGATGTGTTTGTGTGCAAGTGTTTTATTCACAACAACGACCAAAGATATCTGGCCAAGGTTGAGTCAAAAGCTGACAAAGGAATATTCTTGGGATACTCTACAGAAAGTAAGTCATATAGAGTATTAAATAAAAAATTTGATGTTCTCGAAGAGACTATATATGTCCCATTTTATGAGAAATATTCAAAACCCAGGGATGCTAACGTATTTGATGAGGAAATACTATATTGTCCTTGTGATGGCGACAACAGGAAGTCTCCTGAGGAAAATGATCTTGCACCATTGGAAAGAAATACAGCAGAATCAGAATCAGTGGAACAATAGACAAAAGAATGGCAAGAGGACATTGGGATAGATATACAAGGCATGAACCTTGTTAATTCAAGCAAGAGAAAATATCATTGGACTGATGATCATCCAACACAAAATATCATTGGGGATGTGGATGAACCAGTGAGGACAAAAAGGGTAACAACCTTGGAATGCTTATGTATGTGTTTTCTCTCAGAAATGGAGCCCAAGAGACCTAAAGAAGTTCTAAGATGCCCTTACTGGATTCAAGAAATGCAGGAAGAACTAAATGTTTTCAAGAGGAATGAGGTACGGAGACTTGTTCCTAGACCGAAGGGTTATCCGTAAAATAGGTGTCTAGAAATAAGACTGATGAAAATGACAATATAATAAGAAATAAAGCTAGACTGGTCACTAAAGGATACTCACAAGAAGAGGGAATAGATTGTGATGAAACCTTTGCACCAGTAGCTAGACTACAAGCAATTATAATGTTTCTGGTATATGCTGCTTATAAAGGATTTATAGTGCACCAAATAGATATAAAAAGTGCAATTCTAAATGGTGAATTACAAGAGAAAGTATATGTTGATCAACCCATAGGATTTGAAGTTCATGAGTATCCAGATCATATATACAGACTAGACAGAGCTTTATATGGTCTCAAACACGCATCTAAGGCTTAGTGTGAGACCTTATCTACCTATCTGCTAGAAAATGGCTTCACAAGAGGAAAAGTGGATACCGGTGTTTGTCCAGAGAAACAACACTGATGTTCTGCTGGTACAGATTTATGTAGATGATATCATTTTTGGCTCTATTGATAATATACTTTGTGGTGAGTTTTAAGTCTAATGAAGTCCAAGTTTCAAATGAGTCTCATGTGAGAACTCAAGTACTTTCTGGGAGTACAGGTTTAGCAGAGCTCCAAAGGAATCTTTCACAATCAATATGATAAAGAAATTTGGATTAGAAAATGCCAGCACAATGAGAACACCTATGAGCACCTCTGTCAAGTTGGAAAAAGATGAAAAAGGGAAGTCAATAAGTGCAGCTTTGTATAGAGGCATCATAGGAGCTCTCTTGCATATTACAGCCAGTAGACCAGATATCGTATTCTCTGTGTATATATGTGCAGGATTTCAGTCTGTCCCTAAGGAATCACATTATTCTACTATCAAAAGAATCCTTCGATATCTCAAGGGTACCTCTAATATGGGATTATGGTACCTAAGAGATTCAAATCTAAACCTTAGTGTTATTTCTGATGGTGATTTTGCTGGATGTAGTGTAGACACGAAAAGTACAAGTGGTTCATGTCAATTCTTTTGAGATAGATTGATTTCATGGTTTAGCAAAAAGCAAACTACTATGTCAACTTCCACTATTGAAGCTGAATATATGGCAGCTGGAAGTTGTGTAGCACAGATTCTCTTGATGAGATCACAGTTTCTTGACTATGACATGCATATCTCTAGTACTCCTGTTTACTGTGATAATACATCATGAATAGATATCTCAAATAACCTAGTGTTTCACTCAAGAACAAAGCACATAGACATAAGGTATCACTTTATCAGGGATCACATTCAAAAGAAAAATATCACACTTGAATTTATCTCAACAGAGCAAGTGGCTACCATTTTCACAAAACCCCTTGATGAGAAAAAGTTTGTTCATTTTAGCGGAGAATTAGGGATGATAGAGCATAAATTATAGGGTATAGCAGAGTAACATTTAGTCGTTCTACTGGATAACAAAATACAGCAAGGTAGCACTCTAGTGATGAACAGAACAAATTCCAGAGTTTTACTTGTGCAACGTTTTTTTTTTTTGTTTTGGACCACATGGTGATTAAATCTGTCAAACGATTAACCTTTTTATCAGTGGATCTTGAAGAACTTGATAATTCTCTTTCCACATAGGTCACGATCAAAAACACACCATACTCTTCATTTTCGTAAGATAAACAAGTAATACGATAGTATCAACGTTGTAAACAATAAAAGGAACTAAAATGGCCCAAACTGAGACAAAAACAGACAAAAACAAGTAACTAAAACTAAGAAAACGATGGACAATTACACACACATCAACCTCTAAAAAGAAAAGTAACAGAACCCACAAGAAAAGAAGGCAAGGAAGGCACCAACATAGAGGCCAAGAAGAAAAGACACAACTCCACCCCCAGCAGAGTCACCTACATAAGCATATCAAGTAACATCCTCACATGAAGCCACCTCATCAGCAAAGAAATCAAGACAGACTGAAACTCTAAGTGAAGTTAGACTCAAAGTAGCAGAGCAACCTTCCTCAAAGGAAACCACTCCCGAGAAGACTGATAAAGCAAACAAAGAATGTAGCAGATAAGATAGCAGTGGTACCAATAGAGTAGACTCTGATAAAAAAGCATAGAAAGCAGACAAAGGAAGTACAGAAGAGCAACTTGATAACTCAAGCTAAACCAGATGCTTTCTTGGATAATGCCCTGGTTCAAGATCAAAGGGGATTCTCTTCCCCACCTACGTCAGGAAAAAAAGAGTTCGAATCAGAACGGAACCAAATGAAAATTGTTACAGAAGGACAATTACAGAAAATAGCAGCAGAGCATCCAAAGACTGCGCAACAAGGTGATCTAATAGAGGCTGCTTAGCAAGGCAGCATAATGAAGATGATGACCCCATAAGAAATCATCATCCACTCTACCATCTAACCTCCAATAACCAAGATGGCAAGACCAGCAAGGGAACGGAACTTCATTGTCCCTAAGCAGCCAGCACTTATCACAAATAATCCCTTACAGCAAAGAAGGGAATATGGTACACTTGTCATCGAAAGGAGAGAGCCTTTGTACTCATCCTTTGGAGAAGAAATTCCTCCAAAAC
Organism: Drosera spatulata; assembly: GCA_035668315.1. Lineage (NCBI taxonomy): Eukaryota > Viridiplantae > Streptophyta > Magnoliopsida > Caryophyllales > Droseraceae > Drosera > Drosera spatulata. The sequence continues at coordinate 14,062 of JAOVYX010017159.1, read as the reverse complement.
ACTTGTTCGTACACAACAACAAGCCTGAGAGAACAAAATTCACCAGAAAACTCTCAAAAAAGGCCACAAGCAAGAACGAAGACACCTTCGAGCCAACAATGAGAAACCAGATGAATTTCATCCTCTGTTTGAAAGATTTGGAAACTAGATCTCAGCATTAGAGGCTTATCTCCATACTTCTGAAGGAAGATCAGAAGTGGAGGACTACTATAGGATGTAACACTAGGCCTATATGAAACTCTACTGATAGATTTGCGGGAAAAAATGAATGTAGCCCTGGTGTCCAGCCAAGTCATAGAAGAGCAAATACGAAGAGCACGTGGGGAACTACAAGAAAAAGAGCAAGAATTTGAAGAACTGCAAGGAGTACCCGTCAATGAAAGTGATGATCCTATGATTATCAAAATGAGGACTGATAAGTACAACATCAATGTCAGGAAAAGGTCATTGATGACCTCATCGAAATCAGTAAGAGAAATGTTGACAATATGAAGAATGATCCTGCAGGAGAACCAACCATCATGGAGAACCTTGTAAACAAGATGCCCATGATGGCTACAAAAATAGTCAAAAAGAAGAAGTGTCATCCACACCTTCGCAAAAAACTAAAGATGGCACAACAAACCCCCACAACAGAAGAGTCTATGGAAATCTCTGAACAATCACACATTTCCTCATCTATGATAAGGAGAAGGGCACTGACCATCAAAACAGAAGAAGAAAGGGTTGTCAGAACAACAAGGCTATAGATTCTGGCAACAATGATTTATACTGGTTAAGATAATCGTTGTCAAATAATCAACGAAGGCTTAGTTCAGTCTTTCCTTGGTGACCAGTGTAGTCAAGCCAAGAGGTGAGATCACTATCTCTTTGTTTTTGGCTTACAAAGAAACCCCTTACAAGTTTACATCTTGCTAAGGAAAGAATCTAGAACTTTGCACAGATCAAGCAAAGACTCTGATGTAGCTTTGTGTTCTTGAGGCAGAGTAGTGAACTCCTTCTTTCAAATCTTCAATCACAGCTCTCGAGATCGATTGCCAACCAACTTGAGAGAGCTTTCAGCTTGAAAATGAATCTCACAATTGTCGTCAATCTTCTTAGAGTGAAAACAATCCCCTTTTATAAGGCTCAAAGGATTAGAACCCGTTACTGTACTGTATTGACGTTGACAAATGTCTGTTTGTCCCCTATAATGATTATTAGTGATGTTGACAGGCTTCCTCACAATAGTCTTCAAACTCGTATAGATTTTCAAGCCTCATATCTTTGGTATGATCGTTTCCCAAATCATTATCCAATCATAAATCAGTTCTGCTGCATTCTTAGGCTGGTGCGCTTCTGCCTCTGCTACAAGCTAGCTCTACAGTACTTAGACTGCTGCATTGTGACTTGACCTTGATCCAGAGACTTTGATCCTAGATCCTGACAGATTTATGGTCTTTTGCTGTTCATGTTCATCCTAGTTACTCATCTAGAACCTTCTGAACTTGTCTGCATCGAGGTGATCCACATTGGCCATTCCAAATGTGGTCGTCTGCTGCTCTACTTCAAGCTTCCTAGACTGCAACTAACTATCCTAGTTCTCAACTTAAATAACAAACCATGAATATATCCTACTCTAAAATTTTGTTCGTCAATTTCTATACAACTGGAGGGATTGAACGTTCCTACCAATCTCACCCTAAATTGATGATAACTGAACTTTAAATTTTAAAAATAACATGTTAACTACTAACAACTTTACAACTCAAAAGTTTGATAAAAGAAGTTTTTGAAACACAAATTGTTCAGAACAAGATGTCTAGTGATTACGGGGCATTAGATTTGTTTATCTATAACCTTTGTAGCCTTTGTAGTCCTTGTCTCCTTCCATTCGACTGCAACTATAGTAGTCTTCATCTAGCTCTCGTCTTCACCTGGGAGATGGAGATCTGTTATCTTTTCCTTTATGGTGATGGTGATGATGTTCCCTTGATCTTTCCCTCTTCTTTTCAAGTTTTTTCCCTCTCCCACTGCTTGAGTCCTTTTCCATTGATCTGGAGGGTTCCTTGGAAGTCCTTCTTCTTTTATGCGCTTCCTCCCCCAGCCTCTTGATGCCTTGTCGGTATGCTTCCTTTTCTTTTCTCCTTCCCTTTCCTTGTCAGCATCCTTTGGCCTGGCATCTTTGTCTTTCTCCACCTTTTTGTTATCATCAGTTGGGAGATGTTGAGCTTTGATGGTTGTTTAAGCACCTCGACTGCTTGCTTCAAAGCTTGCAGTTCAGTGACAGTAGTGGCCTGTATTGCAGTAGCTCTATTGATCTCAACTTTCACTCTTATTTTCGAGAGGGTGATGCGCTTTTCATTGCTTTCAATATGTTGTTGGAGTTGATGCTAAGTGGCCTGGAGGGAAGCTTGTAGATTGCGGACTTGACCAGTCTACGTTCTCCTTAGCCTGTTGAGATTTGAGGCACTACGGTTGTATTGCTGTAGTTTGATCGTATTGCTTTTGTGGATCTATTTGAGGAGTCCTTTGCCTATGCCATCCATGACATCATGGAGGTAGTAAAGAGCTTGTATTTCACCTCCTTTTCGACTTTCAGTTCTGAAAGGGGCTTCAGGTTTCCAATTATGTCATGAAAGATATCCTTGTTCCACTGATACATATCATAAATGTCTTTCTTAAGTTGTTGGAACCTGTGATCAATGGCTGCAGCATCAAAGTTAGAGGATGGAGATGTAGGTATGGTTTTGGATAGACCTGCTACAATTGTTGGTTGAGGAGAGGATCTGAGCCGCTTGACTTCCTCAAAGGCCTCCCGGAGACTCTTTTCAGTAGTTCTTGGAATCGTAGGGACATTAGAAGTAGAGCCGTAGAGGAATGCCCGTGAGAAGCTTATGAAGAGGGGTCTATGGTGTGTTGTTATAGTCTGATGGTAGACATAGGAGTAAATTAGATGTTTATAGGTGACATCATTTGATCTGTTACACCAAGTAAATGTTCTTGAAGTTCTTGAAGCATCATCCTTCCTGAAGTGACATCAGTTACAGTTGTGGTCTCTTTGACAACAGTAGAGGCTTGCGAGCCTTCATCTTCAATAATCGCTATTTCTTCTGATTGAATAGGTGCCTGAGTAGGGATTTTTGTTTGATTATCTATAGGGATCTCAGCTGAAGTCTCTTGTGTGACCTCGTTGTCGACATGTTGAATATCCTTGTGGGTAGTTATAGGATCAGCAACGTCTGCATCCTTCATAGCGTTGTCGTCTGTAGACTTTTGAATATTTAAGTTTGCAACTGTGGTTTCCTGTGGAGCACTTTGATCCTGTATGTCCTACATCTTGTGGAATAATTGTTTTCTCACCTTCTTGTACTTGGTCTTTGGCCTGTAGAGCCTCTTGAGTTGCACTTTCCTTAGCAAATTCATTAATGATTGCATCTTCATAGTCTACATCGTCTTCTCCAAGTTGTTGATTTTCATCATCATTGTTGTTGTCATCGAAAGAGGGTGGTCTACCAACTGTGGACCTCGAGAGAAAGTTCTATATATCTAAGGCGGCCATTCTCACATGTACGTCAACTAGCCGCTTGAGTTCGTCTTCAACTTCCTTAGTATGCACAAAGTCCACCGTCTTCAGCTTGGCTTTACGATGTCTGACCACTTTGTCAGTTGAGCCCTTCATGTCTAGAGTTCTGTCGAAAAGGATGTAGGCCACGTTAGGCCCTTCCTTCTTTGCAGCCTCCTTTCTTTGAATTTGAGTGAGTTGTTCAAGCTCAAAATCATTCAATTGGTCTACAACTCCCAGTTCTGTTTTTCTGCCATCTGGGTTGATCCTGTTTCGTATGGTTGTACTAGAAGGGATAAGTTTAGGCCTTTTTTATACCAGAGTTCTTCTCCTTCTGGGTGAAAGCTTGTTCTCCTTCCTGAACTGGTCCAGCACGGCCTCCCTTTCAGTGTATCCAAGTAACTGTCTGATTTTGGCCATGTGTCGTGTCACCCTTGTATTACGAGACAATGCAGTCTAAAGGATTGCATCAATTGCTACTGTATCTGTTGTACTTGAGGATGCAGGGCCTCCTTTTGTTGATGTTGTGGTAGTTTCCTAGATTTTTGTTGCTATTGAAGGCTATTCGGTAGGCAGACTTTCAAGTTTCCTATTCTGATTGATGTTAAGGCTGTTGTTGTGGTTGCCTTTACCTCCAGCATAGCCTTTGCTTCCTGTACTGCCTTGGCTGCTTGTTTTCTTATCTCATTTTCCATAGCCTCAATTTCCTTTCTATAGTGCCCTTTAGCTGTCATTTCCTGTCTGAAGGTTGCTTGAGGGCCTTCTCTAATTTCTTCCCACATGTCTGTCATCTAAGTGAAGAGAGACACTAAGTTCTCATCTTGGTCATCCTTGAGAACCTCTAGTGCCACGTTTGAGTCATGTAGAACAACAAGTTCAATGTTCTTTGTGGACTTCTCCTTGGACTTCTGGCCCTTCTCTACTATCACTTTGAGGATTGGAGGTGCAATCGAGGGGAGTGGATATATTGTGTCCACTGGTACTGGCTTAGTGGGTTCTGGCTCTATTGAGAGCTGTTTTCCTTAATCAAATATAGCCTATTCAGGTGCAGTCGTGTCCTCTAGGCTGTCTACATCAGGATCTTCTGAAGTTGAGCCCCTTATGAGGTGTGTAATTCCTCTTTCAGCACTGGTTCTGTCCCCATATTCACTGGTGTCATTGAGGTAGCCTCCTATGCTTTCCTTTCTTGATAATCCCCATATTCAGAGGCAATAGAGGTGGTATTCACTGCCTTTCCTTTCTTGATAAACCCTGTGGGTTATTTTCCAATCTTTGAGACATTAATCTACTTTGCGGTAGTCCAGGGCCTCCCTTTCTTGTCCGAAAGTTTCAATTTTTCTTTGAGAATGATGCTGAGAATTCTTCCAAACAAAAGTTGCCTAGCTTCTACTACCTTGGTCATTTGGTAAATCAACAGTTTATCCAAATTGGTTTTGGACTTCTTAAGAATGGCATACAGCTATATTTCTTACTGATCTGTGGTAATCTGATCCTTAGCAAACTCCCTCAACATAATGGACTTCTTCTCAATGTCTGCAAGAAGTTTGTGAGGCTTTGTTAACAACTTTTTCATCATTCTGATGCTTTCCTTCTTGTTTTCTTCAGCAAGCATCGCTAGCCACCCATCATCTAATGTGGCTTAGGTTATTATTCTTGATCCCTCACTTTGGACTCGAAGAAGATTCTCGAAATCGTTTTTGCTGGAAGTGTAAGTGATGGTTTGGAAGTCATCTGCAACTCTTACGATCTCAACGAAATCTTTGACCTCGTCTTCATAGATTCTATTAGTGGTTTCACAGAGATCATTCAACCCAGCGTCTTGAATAAGCTCAGCAATCTTCTTAACTTCTTCTGATTCGTTTCTCAGAGTGTCAAAATTGAGTATGACACCAGTTTGTAGTTCTATCTTCTTCGTATCTTTTCCTTTCTTCGAACGACTAGGTTGCACATGTGTCCTTTCAGATAAGGAAGATGAGTTTGCAGAAGTATTGGTCATGTTTGCAATTGTTTTGATCAAGAAGATTGAAAGTTCGTGTGAGAAAAATTGAGAATTGAGAAATTAGGCTTTGCAGTAGAGTAAGAGAATGAGAGTGAGATCAAAGAAAGAGAGAGTGTTAAAGAGTTTTTAGGTCTCAAAATAATTTATAGAAATTAAAAGTTACCGATGTAAATCTTCAAAAAGTAATTGTTGCCTATCTTTTCGTGGAACAGTCATTTTTCTGATCGTTATGAAATTCTAGGCAGAGAAAATCGTAAAGTTTGTTAGTTTCAAAAAATAGAAGTGTGGTAGGAGGTTTGAATGCTAGTCCGCATCTTACTATACAATAGAGTGCAGTAGAGCATTTTAGCCTTATTCATTTATGTAAAGACGCAAAAAATTTAAGATAATTTTTTTTTCTCAAATAATAAAAAAAATAATATATTACTGAATGTTGTAATTTATACAAAGGGATTATAAAATTCGTTTGTAAAAAATCATGACAAAAATATGATAAGAACCCAAAAAAATTGCATAAAATTTAGTTTCAGAATAATTAACATGAATAGTAAATAATCATAAGTTATAATTTATTTTATTGGGTTAAAAGGCTTATTTAATGATATAACATGAAAAGAGTACAAAATATGAATGGAATGTAACCTTAATATGTAAATACGAAAAAATACAGTCTTAATACGAAAATATCGTATTTATATGAAAATGACCTAAACCTAATTTTGACACTTATTTTTCTTTATGTCTCTTTCTACTCCACCTAAATTAAATTATTTATCCATTAAATACACATTAATTATCCGCTAAATACCACCTAATTATCCACTAAAACTATTTTAATTGGTTTAGTTTCGTATAAATACAAGCTCTCTTCTCTTTGAAAAACTTCTTACAAACATTTAAACACTTCTTATCATACAAAAAAAGAGATAACCAAGAGAAGAGAAAAAGGAGAGTTTGAGGAAAAGAGGAGAAGCTAGGATTATAAAGTGACGAGCATCCTTCACCATTAACAAAAAAAGGTGATCATCTTGTTTAGAAATTTTATGGAAAACATTGGCTCTGTGATAAATTTTGATTTTAATATATGTTTTATCCTCATATGTTTAGTTTCTAATAATGTTGATAGATCATGATTTAGAGTTGTGAATCTCAACACATAAATCAAAATATACTGATATATTAATCAGTAAAAACTAGTTATAGAATTGAATTTTACTTGATTTAAAATTATACAGAAAGAGTTAGAAAACTAACCTTATGTTAATGGAAAGCCCGTGAAGTCTACTTTCTATAATAGCTTACAAATAATTATTTGGAGTTGTATTTAGAGAGTTATGAGCAAATTAGTGAAGTAAGGTCAAATTATCTGAACTAGCAGAAAATATAAATTTGAACGAATAAACTGTTACTATTGGTAAGGTTTAATAATAAGCACTCTGATTCTATGGAAAGATATAGAGTCTACTTTATGTAGAATTTTACAAAATGATTTTTGGAGCTGTATATGAGAAGTTATAGATTTAAACGTGTCGAAGGGTCATGTTGGACAGAATCCGAAAATGAACCATTTTCTCAACTCCAAATGTTCACAAACACTTCTAATGATGATAAACACATAAAATCATCATCATGGACTATCAAAATAAGTATCAAAGACTTTTCTCAAAGCTTGGCATCACCACATAACATTACTATTGACGGTTTTTCAAGAAGTACGAATAAATATACTTCATTCCATAACGTGAACAATCATTCACAAAGGTGTACCTCAATACGCGTATCCTATTATATTATAGGGCTGGGAGACGCTGCTCATTATCACTTAGGAAAGAGGCTGAGCATGTACATGTGAAAAATTATGGTAAAAGATAACGTTTAGATTTCTTGAGGTAAAAGGTAAAAGGTAACGTGAGTATAATATTTATTAGAATCTTTGGACATAGTCACTAAATGTGATTGACGTAGAATACTGACTGCAACTGCTATGTGATGTGTGCTAAACACTGAGTGCTGTGGAGTGCTATTACATGGTATGTGTTATGTGTTGTTTGCTGGTATAATGAGGATGAATGCATGAAAAGAGTATAAATCCATAAATTGATGAGATAACTCCATGGTATAAAACACAAAGAGCGTTGTGTCTACGACATGTGTTATACAGTGACTTGGTGGTGACATTCTTTCATCGACCTTTTGGTATGAGGGTATCTTACTAGAGGAGACCCTAGGCTCCAGATTGGCTGATCCCCTTACGCGGATGTCCCTTTTGCTAAAGCTGAATAAAGTTTATCTATGAAATTGAACAAGTCTTGCCAAGGGCACAATTATAACGTTGAGGGCATCTATTGTCTGTTGTCTCTGTGTGATTGACATGATGGTAAGTGTAACAAAATCTTGAGTGAATAGTTGAGTGCAGTAGTGCGTGAGACTTGGACTGGGGACCTGTCGTGTCACAGTATCATTGTCTTAATTTGTTTAATATGGAGGTCTTGACTGTCATTACCATAAAGGATATGACGGTAGAAAAAGACGTCAAAAATGTCTGGAGTGTCGATGGACCCATGGTTCCGAGCGTTGTTACGTGATGTTAAGTGTGCTTATGTGACTAGAGTGAGTCATTGGTATGCTTGTGATGATAATTATGAATGTCAGATTGGCATTATAATTTCCGGAGTGCTGGAATAAATGATCTAAGAGATCATTTTTCTTTTCTTTTATTATCTTCTTCTCTCGTATAACCCCTGGTAAGGGGGCCGACACGTTATTGAGCTTCTATAGCTCAATGTTACTATTTTTCTGTGTCTTTCTTCTTCTCTTTGTTACAGGAGCAAGACTTGAAGGAGAAGTGCGACCTAAGATTTGATGCTAGATGTAACTAATGTATGAAAGGTGTTATGATCTTAGATAAAGATGTAAATTCCGCTGCAAAGGTGATATTCTGGGTTATGATTAAGTGTATCAAAACTTTCTGAACTAATGATGTATAAGTGAACTTAGCTTAATTCTTATGACTAAGCCAGAAAGTATAGTTTTTTCCTAGTTGAGGCATTGGGCATAGTAGCAGTGACGTCATATGTATCATTATTAAGTAATAAAAAGTCGCGGCGTTACAGTTTAGATCAATCATAGCCAATTACCCCCTAAACTAAGTAAATTTGCTCCTATCAAAAGCCTTTAAAAATTGTCTGTAATTTGTTTTTATGTGGAAACATGTTCTAATTTAATGTGATCTTTTTACACATAATGTGATCTTTTTACACATGATCTCTGTTAAAACGATACTGATGCGAGATTGTCAAGGGTTGTGATTATGGCAGCTTCCACGTCCGTCGTAAGACGTGACCAATTTGTTTTCATCCTGCTAATACTATGATTACGTAGATGTGGAAGCAGGGTTCGATCCCTCAGAGAACGACGAATGTCAAACCTAAACCTAACTTGAAATAATTTCTATCTTGTGGGGTGTAGGTAAAAGAAATTTTTGGGGGGATCGGTGTAGGTAAAAGGAGTTTACTTAGGTTGGAAAAAGTATAGAGACGATGATTGAATTCCTTCTGAATTACCTAGATCAATCACTGATGTTTCTAATTAGAGTACGGACAACCTGAGCGGTGCAGACTACAAGAGGGACTAAAATTTACATGCCAAAGATCAATCACATACAACAACAAAAGGTCGCAGTGTTCTCATGATCTAGGACCCTTCCGGTGTTCAAGGCCAGTTCTAGCAGAAAAGTGAGGTGAACCACATTGCAGTGCAAGTATGTAAGATGAATTACAGAAAACTGAGTGCAGTGCTGGGTACAGACAAGGCTACATTAGCAGGCTGAGAAGATGAGGTCTATAAGCTGTTGAGTGGGAGCTGAGTTACAGCAAACTGACTACAATACTTGGTGCAAGTGAAGTTGTAGAAAGGCTGGATATGAAGACTGTGCAACAGAGCTCATGCAGTCGAGGGTGCAACAGAGGATGGCAATAGAGGCTGCAGCAGAGGGTGACAGAGGTTGCAGCAAAGGATTGCAGTAGAGGTTATGCAGCAGAAGCGTGCAGTAGACCTGATGCATGAGGCTTGGTGCAGTATGAGTTGTGCTGGAATGGAAAGAAACAAGGAAGGGCTCAAAAATAAAAAGTTGAGGCAAAGGTGATGTGTACTGGATCAGAAAAGGTGAAGCCAAATCAGTCTACTACAGTAGAGGACAAAGCTGTTACTATCAGAAAGTACAGTCACGGGTTTTGGTTCCCTGAGCCTATAAAAGGGGACTCATAGCGCAAAGAACAAGGTTGATGAGTCTAAGCCAGAGCAGTCTACTGCAGCAGAGCATTGCAAGATCTAGGTTCTTCATCCTTTAGCAAGTAAGAGCTACTTGTAAAGCGACAATCTTGCAAACAAGAAACAGAACTAGTGAACCTCCTCTTGGCTTGACTACATTGGTCATGACCAAGGGAAGACTAGACTAAGCTTCTGTTACTTGTTGGTAGCAGATGTCTGAACCAGTATAAAAATCCTGTGCCATTTACTTTTCCGCATTGGTAATCATTATTAGAACTGTAAGCAAAGAATTTTAAGTCCAAAGAGACAAGCTTTACAAAACTAAAGTCTCAACTGTAGAACTTCCGCATTACTATAGCAGACTCTGGCAGTGCGGACTAGCCCATAGCTTTACTGCACTGTCTGGAAAATTTTTAAGATAACCTCCCCTTAGGTTATTTCTGGGACTTTCAATTGGTATCAGAGCCTATCTTTTCAGACTTAACAGTTATTGGAAAGAAAAGGTACAGTTTTTAGATCTGTCTGTAAAAGAAGTTACTAACAGTTTATTCTTGCGAAGATTCAATCATGACTCCTCCAAAGCTACCAAAGTGTCCAAATAGTGGAGAGCCACCTTGCTGCTCCTTCGACGAATTCAACCATTGGAAACTTAAAATGCTGGCTCATCTGGATTCCATTGATGAAAGAATGTATGACATTATGACAGATGGGCCTTATGATCCATAAATGCCACATCCAATGGATGCCACTAGAGAGTTGACAAGACTAAGTCTCTCTGGACAAGAGACGACTGGGATCTGGTGTTGGTACACAGAAGAGCCAAGAACCAGATTTACAAGGCTCTGGACGATGATATGTTCGAGATTGTGGTCCACACCAACACAGCGAACGAAGCAAGGGAAGCACCACTCCTGAGAAATGAGGGCACAAACAAGATCCGCAAAAATAAGAAGGATGTCCTCATACAGTAGTACGACTGGGTCTCGATGAGAGCATATGAGAACCCTACAAGCTTCTATGAAAGGTTTAATGTTATGATCAATAATCTTAAAACTTTGAAAAAAACCTTCGATAACAAGGAGGTAAACCTTAATTTCATGAGATCTCTCAGGCAGGCCTGGGGGACGAAGACAACAACCATGAGATAATCAAGAGACCTTGCCAAAATGCCATTGGCACAACTTTATGGCATTTTACACACGTACAATCTGGAGGTGGGGCAGAAGAGACAGATAGATGAAGCCAGGAAAAAGACACTAGGATTCAAAGCTCAGGAGACGATCTTGAAGACTATGGCAGACGAGGAGAGTTGCAGCACCCCGTCTGCGAGCGACAAAAGCATGACTGAAGAGCTCGCACTCATGGGAAGAAAAATATGAAGAAACTAAGTGCCAGCAAAACTAAAGAAGCAGACAGAGATGTTTATTACAACTGTGACAAACCAGGGCACTTTGTTGTACAGTGTAGACGACCGTCACAGGATTCGTCTGCGCACAAGAAGAAGAAGGATCCAAAAGGAGCCTTTAACAAGAAGGAGAAAGCAAGAGCCTATGCTGCAAAAACTTGGAGTGACACAGACTCAGAAGAAGAAGAAACGATCTCAAATGCTCAATTGTGTCTCATGGCCAGGTTTGACGACGGCAAGAAGGTATTTGACTTCTCCGACTCTGATGCCTCAAATGAGGAACTAAAAGAGGCTCTTCTAGAGACGTCTGAAAGCTTTATTGCTCTTTCAAGAGAGAATAAAGAAAACATTGAGTTGATTGTAAATCTCAAAGAGAATTGCAATCTTCCCTATCAAGAAATTAACGACCTAAAAAGTCAGTTAATTGTGGTAGACAACAAACTCAGTGAATCAGAAGAGAAAGTTAAATTCTCTCCGAAACGTTGGACACACTCACCAAGAAAAATGTTCAGTTCCAAGCCCAAGTTGATGAGTGGAATGGTCAGTCACTGGATCTGCAAAAAGTGTTGATCACAGGACAAGGTCCATGGGATAGGTCTGAGCTTGGGCACAAGAGTTGGGTAAGTGAACAGGCTCACCTAGACATAACCAACTCATCTGAAGGCAGCATCGAAGAGACAAAGAATGTCTCCAACAGAGCCTTACAGAAGGGTGAGACGTCTGCAACCAAGATGTAGACCAGTAAGGTCTCTGTTGCCAACCTCTGAAGGTTGAACCTTCTGCAAAGACTGTGCAGAAGAGGAACTCCTTTGCTGCAAAGGGTAAGAACAAGACAAAAGTCTTGGTTAATCACCCCTTGAAATCAAAGACTTCTACTAATACAACAATAGAAGTTAAGAAACCTCTTAACGTGCATACTGTCAAAAAAAAAAAAAAAAAAAAAGAGTATATATCTCATTATCAAAATGACAGGAGATTCAGAAAATCTCAGTTTGCACCAAATTACACTGTATGGAATAGGAGTTCTCTTCACATGCCAAAAAGACCATACAGACAATACTACTACATGTGCAGTATGCAACAGAGTGGATGGCAATATCCAAGCAGATGATCCCTAGTTAAACCAAAGGTCTACTGCTACAGTTGTGGCAAGCCCGACCACAAAGCCTCACAGTGTTGGGTGCTACACAAAAAAACTATTCGAGTGTGGACACCTAAGACTAACATATGGGGACCCATGTTCATGGGTATCATGTACAAATGCTGCATATGTGATTGCAAGTAATACAAGATCAATCATGGTATTTGGATAGTGGTTGCTCAGGGCACATGACGGGGAACAAGAGAATATTGCAAGATTATAGAAAAGAAAAAGGTCCCTTGGTCATGTTTGGTGGCGGCAAATCCGGTAAAACTAAAGGTTATGGAACCCTTGGTACATGTTCCTTAATCTTTAGGAATGTTGCCTATGTTAAAGGGTTTGAACATAATTTACTTTCCATTAGCCAAATGTGTGATAAGAACTATGTAGTGGCTTTTACTAATAACACTTGTAGAGTCATAGATAAAGAGTCCAAAGAAGTCGAACTGATAGGTCATAGATCAGGAAACATCTATGCAGTAGACTTCAACTTATCACAGTCTGCATAAGTCATATGTTTTTACACTAAGGATGCAGATGACACAAATTGACTTTGGCATAAGAGATTAGCACATCTAAACTTTAAAAACAATGGCAAAATTATCCTCGGGTAACTTAGTAAGAGGCCTTCCTCAAGTTAAGCTCAAAATGGATAAACTATGAAGACCTTGTCAAGAAGGAAAGCAGACTAGAGAAAGTTTCAAATCTGTTAACCAAACAGAAATCACAAGAGTTCTTGAACTACTGTACATGGATCTGTTTGGACTAGTGGATGTAGAGAGCTTAAGCAGGAAGAAATATACAGTGGTAATTGTAGATGATTACTCTAGATATACATTGGTGATCTTCCTACACAAGAAAGTGAAACTTGTAGTCTGCTAACTAGGTTCCTCAAACAAGTGCAAAATGAAAAAGATTTAGATGTGGTAACAATTAGGAGTGATCCTGACACAGAATTTGATCAATTAGGGGTTAACAAATACTGTGATGATTATGGCATTAAGCACAACTTCTCTGCACCTAGAACACCACAACAAAATGGTGTTGCAGAAACAAAAAACAGAACCCTTATTAAGGCAGCCAGGACAATGCTCTCTGATGCAGACCTTTCAAAGAGCTTTTGGGCTGAAGCAGTAAACACCACTTGTTATGTGCAAAATAGATGCCTCATTACTAAATAACATAACAAAACACCATATTAAATATGAAAAGGAAAGACACCAACAGTTAAGTACTTTCATGTATTTGGGTGTAAATGTTATGTTCACTACAATGATAAACTGCACTTGGGGAAATTTGACCCCAAGACAAGTAAAGGACTATTTCTAGGGAATTCCATATGTAGCAAGGCCTTCAAAGTATTCAACAAGGAAACACAAACTGTGAAAGAATCAGTTCATGTTTCTTTTGATGAATCTGACTCATCTATACGTACTGCTGATATTGTTGATGAGGAATGTGAATGTATAGATCATGAACAGGATGGAGACGAGGAAAATGATCCTGCAGTGAAGGCAGAGTTGTCTGCACTCCCTGAAGGCAAAGAAGTTGCAGCAGACCACAACAAGATGCAGCAGAGCAAAAACTGGAAGAAACTACCATTGACCAGTATGAGGACAAAGGCAGATGGATCAAGGCATACACTGAGAAAGACATAATTGGGGACAAGGATGCCCCAGTGCAGACGAGGAGAGCAACCACAAA
>JAOVYX010017158.1:0-22857 GCA_035668315.1 Drosera spatulata | reverse complement strand
AAATAATGTTCAATTTATCCTTATAAACGTGAAAGAGAAAAATATGAGGAAAAAGAAAAGAAAAATGATGATGGGTGGGTTATGTGATATAAAGTGAGTGTAGTTTGATATTTTTGTATGAAAAAAATTGATAAATAAGAAAAGATTATAATTTGAATAAAACAGACCTAAAAAAAATATGAACTTGTTTACTGTTTTATTTTTGAAATGAAATACCAACAATTTTTATTAATGAAAGAAGTATCAACAATTTTAATGCTCAAGGCTTTGGTGATACTCATAACCTATAATACTCACTCCGTATCATATGATCATAACGCTGTGACTTCGATCACAAGTTTATATGTTTGTATAAAATTTTGTATGTTTTATCAAACCACTTCTCTCAGTAAATGATAGTAATAAAATTTATTGTAATATCTATATGTTTGCATTGAAGTGTATTGTCGTCGAAAAGAGTTGTAACGTTGTGACTTCGATCAGGTTTTTCCTTGTGAAAAATGTTTTTAATGAGATTGTAATTTTTTTTGGAATAATAAACAAGATAAAGTGTTGCAATCATTTTAACACAAGGGAAGCCATTTTTTTTTTTTTTTTTTTTTTTTTGGGACTATATTGAACCGGGGGACCTGATAACACTAGCTTTTGTTTTACATGTGATTGTACAAACGAATCACACACACAGCATGCTGCCTAGATATTCCTACACATTTTCACGCTATCTCACTTTTGCCAATTTCATGCAACTGCAAGTCTGCAACACCTGCAAGCAGATGCTGCTAGCCTTTTGCCATTAATTTCTTTTCCTTATTTGACCTATGGTAACTCCATCTTCGGGTTTTGAAGAGTAGTTGTGAACGGGTTGGTGCTTAGAAATTGATTAACCTTAACTCACGGTAATAGGAAAAACATAGGACTAAAATTTATGTCACAACAACAGCAGATCATATGATTGCAGATTCTTACATCGAGAGAAACAAATGTCACTCTATTGCAACGTCAACTTGATCTAGCTTTAAACTTGTAGTAACTAGTTCTTCAAACTATACTAAGCTTTGATTAGCATGCTGAAAGTGAAAGTTACGTTTTGATATCCTAAGTCTTCAACGATTAATACTACTCTAATTTATGTCACGGTCAGACATTGTTCGATTTAGATTCTAGTTTCGGTTTCTTCTTCTTAGGCAACTCGACGGAACGATTATCACCGCCTTCTCTGCCTCCATTAGCTGCCTTCTTAGCCGCCTCTTCATCTTCAGTTCTCTTTCTCTTGAGAAGCTTACAAACATTGTCCAAAGCGATATCTGGATCTTCGCTGCTCATTAGCTCCTCGGCCACCTGAGCCGGTGTAGCATTGGTGGAAACCATCATTGTCGTGATCTCGTTGAATAGTGGATGTTGATCTTGTTCCGCGCCTAGGTAGCTTGTCGCGAGGGTCTTGAAACCTCCAGGGGTTAAGTAGGACATGTGCATGTGCATGTCCATTCGTCCAGGACGAAGCAGAGCTGGATCGATCTTGTCTTTGTGGTTGTCGTGAAGATGATTATACGCTCATCGCCACAAGAAGACCATAGACCATCGATGAAATTAAGCATTCCTGATAGTGTCAACTGCATAAACAAATATATACAACCGTTAAATGTAATTGTAACATTGCATTTGGTTGGTCTTTTAGACTCTTAGAATATTGTAACTTCTGTAGATATTTTTAAAACAGAATTATGTGCCATAAAGCATTCAGTTCATTTAGCAACTGTATGGTCACACATAAATCATGATCTGTGTTTCTTGAATCCACTAACCTGTTTACTGTGATGCTTAGGCCTATCGACACCAGTCCGATTCTTGATCTCAACAGTACAATCGATATCCTCTATCACCAAAATCGACCTATTCGTCGTCCACAACATAATCCTCCTAAGCTCAGCATCACTAGTATGACTCCCAAGCTGAAGATCATACATATCAAACTTTACATAATTCGCTATAGCCACGACCAAGCTCGATTTCCCCGTCCCAACAACAAGTACCCTCTCTTCCATGCCCTCCCAACCCTCCTGTAAAACCCTTTCCTCTCCAGAAACCTGTCTAAATCATCAATGATCGCCCGTTTCAGCTCCGGCTCTATCGCCAGTGACTCGAACGTGGCAGGATGCTCCGGCTTGATGCTATCCCAGTTCCCTGACGGACCGCCCCAGGAAAGCGTGCACAGCTCCGGCACCTTCTTCGCTTTCAGGCTCCTTTTCCACGACTTCATCACATGTTTCTGTAAATAAGATATCAACACTTTGTCTTTCACCTTCTTATCAAATGTCAGCTCGAATAATCGTCTCTTCTTCAAACCCTCCCCGCGACCTCTGCCCTCAGAGCTGCTACTGTCCTGACCATATGACCTCCATTGATTGATATTGAGAACTGTTTTTCCTTCGGGTTCTTGGAGATCGTCAGGGTGGAGGAGTTGGCTGGGCCCATAATGGTTAATAGGTAATGCAGCGAGGCGTCGAAGAGCTCGTTTTGTGCAATATGGTTGCCTTCTTCTATCAGTGCAACGCCACGACATTTTTATCGTTCATAGATACGTGACGTCACTGCCGCTACAAACAGATATGCATAGCAAAACAATATTTATATAGGGTTTACTACAAAAATAAAGAGGAAGCATCATCTAATATGATTACATAACTCAATTTTCATATTACATAACACAACCATAAAATAACACAATCCAGACACAGTTATCATACAATAGTCCAGGACTATATTCAAACAGTAGAAGGTGCGAGATGTTACTTATTACAATTCCCCATTGTTTGACCTTAAGGTCTAATTATTACAGAACAAGGTTCTCGTTACAGTAGTAAGAGGGATCCATCCTTGGCTCACGTCTACTCGGAAGCCTCCCCATCTTCATCAGTACATAATCATAGAGGAAACAACACCAAAGACAAAAGAAAACCCGTGAGCAAGGAATCGCTCAGTAGACTCCGGGTACTGTCAACGACAAGACTGCACAGGCTAAGACTCTAGCACATGTGTAGCTATCGCTTAACAGTATATTAAAACCCCATCAACATCAATGTCACAGTCTTCTCCTTTCTGTTCCTTTTTCATTTAATTGTTTTATCTGTGTTCTTACGCTTTTTAAATTTATTATCCCACTTTCGATCACCAGAGGATTAGGTCAACAAACATGCTCGAATCAAATATGTAAGATGCTTAACCAGTGGAGATTCCTTCCACTCCCATCATGAGACCATATCAGCGCATCGTCGATTGGCTCCCTGCAAGCAATTGTCCAGCACCCGTGTTGCCAGGGGGGCTAAGTCTTGCCATAACCTCGGGTCCCTGCAAACATTTGGCCAGCAACCCCTAGTGGCATACCTGCAAGCACGGTCCAGCATCTAAGTCGCCAGGGTGAGCCCATATCCCTGCGTAACTTTCGAGTCCCTGCAAACCAGTGCTCACTGCCTCGACGATAATATTAAATCTCTATAAGGGACAACGAGCCTCTCCTTCTTCCCGATATCATCCTCGCACGAGGTTAAGCGTTTTAATTAATTACAATATATACCATTTCGTCGATTTATTAACTTGTCACTTGGTAAGCCCTCAAACGCCATCTCGTATGATTTATTCATCTCCTATTTATCGAAATTAATAGAACGCATTACTTTGCTCGTCCCTTTTTCTATTTGTTTATTTCTCCGTCTTAATTAGCGTGTCAATTAAGTTTATCCCATCATTTATATTCGCGTATTCATCGACGATTCATTATTATAAGTAAACACGTTACATTTAATTTTTATTCGTATTGAATTACCGTTAATCATTACGCTAATAGTAATTATCAAATCAAACCATTACCCAATATACCATCCTCATCTCCCAAACTCACCGCAACTTGCGGATCATCGTCTCAATACAGTCCCAAACTCCAGCAAATCACTCCATCAAACATCAGAACATCATAAACAGTCTCAAATCACGACCAAGGGTGTTAGGAGGGGTTGGGTTACCTCACACGTGAGGGATACAGAAGCGAGACGGTGGGTTGACAGAGACGGCGACAGGTTGAGGCGGCTAAGCTGGCGGTGACGGCTGCGGGGCAGGGCGGCTGCGGCTGCGCGGTGGCGGCTGCGGGCTGAGCTGGCTGTGGCGGTCCTGGTGGCAGCGGCTTGTGACAGTGTGGGCGGTGGTCGATGGCGTGGTGGTTGGTGCGGCGCCGGTGGCAGCTGGGGTTTGGCTGTGGCTCCCTGGCGATGGCGACGTCCCGGTGGCTGCGGCTCCCGGAAGAGGTGGGCGCGGCAGGACGGCTTCGAGGGGGAACAAGGGAGGAAGGAAAGGAGAGGAAGAAGAAGAGGGGATTGCGGGGAGGAAAGGAGATAAAGGAAATAGGAGGTGTCACGTGTCGTCTCGTGACTGATCAATTTAGGATAATTTGAGATTGCGTTATCCTTCAGGTTTATATTTGATGTACTTACTTTAACTAATCGTCGAACTAAATATATCAAAATTCTCAAAATTTTATAACGATTTCATATTTTTATTTAAAATGTAGTTTTGAAAATAAAATTTTTAACACTTACATATGACAGTACGGTTTTATTTACGTTCGTTTTAATATTACTGATAAAAAATAACACGCCAATATTTTAGGTTATTACAATCAGGATCGTCATTGTGGTTGGAGGGGTGCCACGGCGGTTGAGGAGGCTCGTGAGGTGGTTGGTTATGTGAGCGCGTAGAGGGGCCGGGACGAGGCGGATGAGGTCATTGGCGGCTGAGCGGAGGAGGACCGCGGTGGCGGAGACGGAGGCGTAGGTTGAGAAGAGGGTTGAGGCTGTTGGGAGTTGCTTCAAGTTTTGGGACTGCATTGTGCTGTTGTGTTTTGTGTTTGTTTTCTGGGTTTTGATTTGGAGTTGGAGAAGGAAGTGTTTGTGTTGTGTGTTATGTTGGGGTTGTGTATTTATAGGAGATGTATAAGGGTTTTGATCCTTTTGATCTTTTTCCCAAAGATATAAGTAAACCTTACAAGGAAGATTACTGAACAAAAATACTGACAGAGTTTTATGATGGCTATGTTTTACAAATCTTGCAAGAAACAGATGCATCATCTAGCACAACCTATCATTGAGTTGATTATATAGAAATTTATCCTTGCTATTCACAGAGTAATACCTGCATGAAAACGACGCCTTGAGACTTTAGAAGACATGCTATATCTTATAAGTATATTGACTCAGTGTGACTGAATGCAGCCCTAGCAAGGCAAAAACGAAAAATGGAGCAATCTCTTGCTGCCAGGATTGAGCATGAGTTTTCCCTCCTACCAAAATGGGAAAAATATGTACTCTATCAACATTGTTAACCACATCATACTATATCAACAGTCGGTTCAAGTAATATGCGAGAAATCTGCAACTTCAATCATGTTGTACTCATGCATTGGTTATCATCCTCAGCCTTCTTCTCGTCGAGCTTTTTGGACTCTTCAAGCTGCTTCTTTGCGTCGGCCACCACAAGCAGCTTCTTTGCCTCGGCGTCCTCAAGAAGCTTCTTTGCCTTGGCCTCCTCATTTTCCTTTCTCTTCGTTTCCATGAACACGATGAAGTTCTCAAGTGCGGATTCAGCCTCCTCGTGCTGAAGCAGCTGCTCCGCGACTTCTGCAGGGGTGACTTGCACCTTTCTGATCAGCTCTTCAATCTCAGCAAAGAGAGGGTGTTCCTTGATCTCGAGATAGTTCGAGGCAAGGACCCTGAATCCGGGAGGAGTGCAATAAGACATGTGGATGTGCATGTCCATCCGACCTGGACGAAGCAATGCAGCATCGAGCTTCTCCTTGTGATTCGTTGTGAATATGATGATTCGTTCGTCTCCACAACTTGACCATAACCCGTCGATGAAGTTTAGTAATCCCGACAAAGTCATCTGTCGATATAAAAGCACAAAACTTGATCAGTTTGTGTCACCTTATGTACAGAACATAATTTCATCAACCCAAGTCAATTGTCTAATTAATAAACTGGATATTTGATCAAGATTTTCATGCCAACCGATGAAGTTTGAAACGAAAGAAGTACCTGATGTTCCTTGCGGGACTTGGGTGAATCAGGCTCTTCAGAATTCCGATCAGCAAACTCCACAGAACAATCAATGTCCTCGATGACCAAAATTGATCGGTTTGCTGTCTCCAACAAATACCTTCTTAGATCAAGATTGCTCCTCACCTCTGTCAACTCCAAATCATAGATATCAAACTTCAAATAATTCGCCATAGCTGCAATCAAGCTCGATTTCCCTGTCCCTGGCGGCCCATACAACAAGTACCCTCTCTTCCACGCCTTTCCAACCCTCCTGTAGTAATCCTTTCTCCTCACAAACCTATCCAGATCATCCTTCACAGCCTTCTTGAGCTCCGGATCCATTGCCAGCTTCTCGAATGTCGCTGGATGGTTCAAGTTCACGCCAGTCCACGAGTCATGATACCTGTAGGAAAACATGTTAGAGTTCGTTTCGACATGGATGGTGCAGCAAGAAATAAGACCAAGTAGCACGATTACGACTTATCCAAATTGGCCCAACTCGACTCCTGGAGGTTTAACCTAAACGAACTCAACAACTAAAACCTGGTCGCTCAATCCGATAGAGAGTTCATTAAATGCCAAGGATGGAACTTCTCGAACTCCAGTTCGACTCACTGAACTCGAATAAACTGGACTATGATTAACATAACGCATATCACTAGCATATTGTACATGTAATCATATTCGTAAACTAATAAATCTGAAGCTTCGAACTCCAAAAAATAATCCTAGATGTCCTAATCTCTAAAGCACATAAAGTCCGTATACCTAACTTCTAACTTTACGACAGATTAGGTGAGAAATTTGCAGCACCTGTTAAGATTTTGGAGCTCAACAAATTACACGAGCCCTAACTCGTTTTGTCGCCTTGAACGGACTCACAGGTCAGTCAATCGAGGCAACGCTTAGTAGCTGACTTGATATGAACCCAGTTTGAGTTCGAGCAGAACTGGACTCAATATTAACCATATCGACTCATGTTCAAGTTTGACCATCCCCAATCCGGTTCGTCTCATAACCAATCCTAAATTCAGTAACAATAACATATGAATAACTCATGACTCATAACTCATCAGTTTAATCTTTTTGGTTTCGGACTCAGACCTCAATTTCCCAACCAATGAAAACCATAAGCAGTACCTGTCACTGGACGTGTAAAGCTTGATCGCCTTCTTCTCCCCCCTCATCTCCTCCGCCATATTCATCACGTGCGGCAAATACACCTCGACAGCCATCTCGCGATTCCTCTTATGAAACTCGAGATGAAAAGCTCGAATCTCGGACCTCACCCTCGTATTCATATCCTTGGACACATTGTCATCAGACTTTATCATCGTACACACCAAAGTCCACTTGAACACCTCGTCGTTGAACACGTCCGTTATCTCCTCGTCACGGTCAACCGCTAACTGTAATGCAGTCTCGTCATCGCCTTTGCTGACTTTAAGTCTCTGGGTAGTCGGAGATATGCGGGAGGCGAGGTAGACTTCCGCGGCGTCAAAGAGGTGGTTGCTCTCCAGGCCCGCGTATTCTTCTATGATCAATTTGAATTCCGTGGAGAATTTACCGAAGAATGATCGGAAAGTCGAGGTGAGCGTGTCTTGGATCTCGTCAGGGACCAGATCCTTGACTAATGATCGCACTAAAACGACTGTTGCTGCTACTGAGCCGAGCGTCGTCAGGATGCTTTTCGCCTTCGTCATCTTTGTGGACGAAGTCGCCATCGATGATAGATTGTGTTACGTGTCTAAATCGATATGACTATATAAACAAGTTGGTTCTCAGAAAATGTCGAACCAATTGTCGATCACAGTTGAGTTTGGATGAAGGTGTTGAGTGTTATGAAAAGACTATTTGATGGAGTGGAGGGGATGATTTGGGATTGATAACGTTTGGTATATGTGGGTACATGTATTTATAAGACGGTTTCGGGGTATTTTACAGGACAGAATTTTCTAAGAAATTGTGTATTGTCAAGAAAGAGTCGATACATGTAAAGACACTTTAGAGTGGTTGGATTGGAGGCCAAGGAAACACGTTGTGATGAGGAGTGGTCAATGGTCAATGGTCAATGTCGAAGAAGGTTGGTGGCAAGGCTTTACTTGCTTCCTTTATCGAGGTGGGTTGGTTCGACTCGATGTCTTTATGATCAGGGCTTAAAAAATAAAGGATGTAGGTTTGAGATTGTTGGATCAGTATATCAATATTTGGTGTTATGATCTAAAGATGTGAACACAAAAGATTTAATCAGATAAAAGAACCCTTTAATAAGATCCGTTATGGTCAATTTATTCTACTTTTCTTGCAAGTTTATACTTTTTAAAAAATAGCATAAAACATCTTATAAAGAACATTTTCACATATTTTCTTCATTTAACATCTTATATCTTATATAAAGTATTAAAATTTACAATATTATGGTAGCGTGAATGATAACACATTGATTGTCTTTCACTAGATATTGAAGTTTTTCGATTTGATAAACTTGCATAGGTAAAATATCTAACGGATAGGAATTTGAACATATTACAATAATCTAAATTATATCCATAATCTAACTTAATATCCTAAGCAGAACTAATCATTTATAGTGAAATTATGAGCCAAAATACTAAACTCACAAGTCACAAAGTTATAGACTGTGTGTTATTACTTCCGTTTCAATTTAATTTTGCACCATTATATACGTATGAATACAAATCTCTTAAATATTAAATCACGTCTGATCGTCTGATCTTCTTGTAACATATATTAAGTTGAAATACGTAACTTACACAATCACTGATGTTTTACGATAAATTTATAAAAACAACGTTTGATCGTCTTTACACACATATCAAACTTTCTTTACACACATATCAAACTTTACATCAACATACATATCATATCAAACGGTTTATCAAACGGTTACACTTAAATGAGACGAAGGGAGTACATCTTTTTATATTGTTGGGCTACCTTGTTCCGATGAGCCCCTGTGGCGCATTTTCTATGGGCTGTTTAATGTCCAAGGCCCATATGGACATATCACAACTCTTCATCACATTCGATTGTAACGACTATCTCTTGTTAAGATACTCCTTTCGTATCATTCAAATTATAAAGTTTTGATCTGACATTATAATTTGTATGTGTATTGAATTAATAAAAAATGACAACTTTATCCTTATAAGTGTGCAAGATAAAGAAATAAGAAAAAAAAAGAAATAATGATGAGTGAATTAATATGACATAAAATATGAATATTTTAATATTTTTGTGTTGTTCAATATGAAAATATTACAATTTGAATGGAACATCCAAAAAAAATTATATAATTTGAATGGAACATCCAAAAAAAAATATTACAATTTAAATGAAACGAAAATAATAATACTTTGTTTTTTATCAAAATAAAATAAAATATTGTAGTATTCTATTTCTTCATTACTTTAATCCTAATCATACATTTATGTATTTTATTCCCCGTCGAAATTTAATCACTTGAGACAAGATATGTCCAGACATATACATATTCTGTTCCTTATAATAAAACAATTTAACATGATATCTACAAGTTTATATAGGAAATATTACGATTAATTTTGAGGCAACTGTGACAGTAATCATATCCAATTCCTCTTGGACATTAACTTTTCGGAACACATGAGGATTTGCTGCTTTGATGGGTCTGTTTTGGTGTTGATCTGGCTTGGTATTGAGAAAGCAAAGCGCTGAAGCCGTACCTGATCAGAATGGTCTTTGACAGCTCGAAACAAACAAGGGCCTCGTTGTCCCTCTTGCCCTACAACAACAACAGAAGTGTTTACAATCAATGGTGTCATTGTCGAGACGAACGAGCAAGTACGCCAAGACATCTCCGCTGAAAACATATGCAACTATTTTACCAAGATTGAGCGCATTGTTATTTTTGTTTTCTGTTTTTATTTTATTAATGGATGAAACAGATATTAGATATTGATTTTTATTTCTCGAATAGATAAAAAAAACCAAAAAAAATAAATTTTAATTTCAGTTTTCTATTTCATCAAAATATTAATATTTTTTTTTCAAGATCCTTATAAAAGATTCATTTTATTGCATTAAAGATTTTTTATTTTGATTTTATTTTTCACAATACCAAACTGTCCCTAAACATGTTTGATGTTCCATTTAGAAAAGCTTGGATGCTTAAGTGATACTGTAGACTTCCGCATTGATATGCCACTACTTTATAAGCTGTAGACAGTAACTACAAGAATATTGCACCACAGACGACAATGTACAAAATTAACATCACCTACGAGTGCTGCAATGGACCCAACGTTGGGAAACATCTATTTCCAACGCTCTCTAGAAAAAGCCAATTACTCCTCATTGACATCTTACAAGACTTAAAGGCGTTACACTTGAAACGAACGCAATGTACAACGGACGCGTTGAGAGAACTTCATATTCTCTTGGACGTCATCGGACTCGAAGTGAATACGCCATCAGTAATCTAAATGTTCATTTTGATTTTGTTGTTGCGAGATGTACCTAGTTTAATTCATTTATAAAACAGCAGACAACACAAATCTAGATTGGATGGAGAATTGTTTATGATAAACCAATATTTTTTTTATAGAATATGTCAAAAGCAAAAGAATCATTACACCAGTACAGAGAAACTAAATACATAAAACAACAAACAAATAAAAAAGATATTAAATATATTAAATATATTTTTTTGGACTTTTTTTATTTTTATTTTTATTGATTTTTTTATGATAATTAAATTTAAGATCCGTGTGATTTGATAATACTTTTTTTTTTTTCCAACCAAATGCTTTTGGCATTGCTCGATTAAATAAACAAAGCAGAACCTAACCACTTCATCTCCGTCACCGGTGGCCGGAATACACCACAACCGCCTGAGATTCCTCTCGCCGGAACCTCATTTGCTTCGCAATGAAATCCTCGATCGCTCTCTGAAACTCCTCATCGCTCATCCCATCCTCCTCCTCCGCCACCGCCACATCCGTCTCCAATTGCCTCACTGTGTCCTCGACCACCTCCGCCGCAACCACCTCGATATCATCCTGTTCCTTCTCTGCTTCAGCGATGACAGTCAAAGCTAGAGAATCAGAATCCGGTTTCTGACTAATCATCTCTTTGTCCTCGAACACGACCGGATCCGAATCCGGTTCCGATCCGAAGGTCTCGAAGATCGCCGACTCGATCTCGTCCCCTGCATTGCTGTGATTGGTCGTGAATTTGCCTGATTTGGCGATGAGGGAGACGATAATGGCGTTTCCGAGGGAGAACACGAAGAGAGGGTTGGCGACGACGCCGTGGAGGACGGAGATGGAGAGTGGGAGGCGCGTGGCGAGGAATGGAGCGAGGTGGAGAGCCATGAGGGCGGCGGCGCAGATCTCGAGGCGATGGCGGTGATGGAAACGCGGCGTCGGCGAGGGTTTCGAGGCGGTAGCTGTGGTTGTGGTGGTGTGAGAATCCATTGTAGCCGGTGAGTTTGTTTTATTTTTAAGTTTTTGATTTTTTTTTTTTTTTAAGTTTTCTGACTTTTGTTTTTTTTGGGAGTGAAGTGGCGTAGTGGGGAAAATGAATGAGGTGAACTGGTGTGAGGGAATGGCCGAATGGGTTTGGGTTTCCCTTGTTGCATTTTGTGCATTCACTCTTCCTCTCGAGATTAAAGAGGAAAATAACGAAAGTTGAAAAAATGGAAAGGGGATACGGTATCAGCTAGTCCTACTGAAATCGTCACGTTAGGGGTAACAGTTGAACTCGGTAAGCATTTGTAAATAGAGAAATGCTAAAAACATGGTTTCTGAGACTCTTCTAATGAACATTTTCTCTGTTATCGTAGCAAATTATATGGGTCTCGGATTTAATTATCATTAAAAAATCAATTAAAAAAAATGTTTAATTAGAGAGCATCGAAGAAAATATGTTCGCCATTTTCCTTATAAATATCTATAATCAAAAAAACATTATTAATCTTATGTCCCTATCAATTCCACACCAAACATCTCAACCAACCCATCCCACACCCCGACACTTCTCCTTTCACACTGGGGGCAGTTTTGAAAATAAAAGAAGAAAAGAAAGGGACGTGTATTAGTATTTGGGAGGTGATTAGTGTTCCTCAGTTTATAATTCTATTCATATAGTGAGCTTATCCATCTAGGAATATTTTTACATTTTATTTTTCACCCTGAATTTCTCTCGCACAAATACTTATGCATACTCGTATCATTTCTCGCTTTAGTTTCACACAGAGATGGGTCCATTTCAATTTCATGGTGAGGCGGTAAATTGGAGGGGAGGTGGTGTAATAAGTACCATTCCCTTATTTTTATGAAAAATACAACGTTATGTTATTATTTTATTATTTAATATATGTTTTAAAATTTTTTTAAAAATTATGTTATTAATTTTAAATTTAAATATATAATTTTATTTATTATTATCATTTTATAATAATTTTACATCCCGTAAACGATTTATATCTTAAATAATTTTATCATTGATTTAAATCAATATTATATTTTATATGAGCAGAAGATAATATTACACAAAACAGGAGTCAGGAGAACTCCGAAGTCCAAGCAAGAAATGACAGTCTCATAGGTCATGGGGGACAGCAACGCATGTCACACAGAAGGAAAGTATTAGATGCATTCTGAAAGTGTATATTTTTGTGATATTTGATTGATTTTTAAAAAAATAAAATATAATTAAAAAATCAAATCTATCAATCAAAATATCATAATTATAAAAAAAAAAATATTTTTGGGATGCATCGATAATTTCCCCCACACAAGTTGGTCTTTCTTGATCTTAAAAGTTAGAAGTCAACAATTTACTCGTAAAATGATGATTAGTATAGCTGCTCGAATGATACGGAAACCGTATGTCCATTCAAATGTTTAGAAACTAGTATTATTCATCTAGGTAGAACATTCATGTTAGATATTTTATTAAGAAATATATAAAAAAAGTATATGAATGAGAAAAATAATGATATGATTTTAAAAAAATATGTTGAAGTGTGTGTAGAAACTATAAAATGAAAAATAATGTATAATAAATCTATAAACGTAGAGTATGTAAAATAGGGTGTAATGAGGTGTAATGTTGCATATTGAATAGTATTATCTCCGTTTTAATTTAATTGTAACGGTTTGATCCGACACAAGATTTTAAAAGAATATTTTTTTAAAGATCATGAGGTGTAGACGGGGTTTAGGAAAAAAAATAAGAGAAGAAGATGAAGAAGATGATGGGATAGTTTGATTAGATTAATATAAATTCATTATCTAAAAATAAAAATAAAAGTATTGTATTTATATTGAGATTAATAAAATAATATTATAATTAAATTAGGAGGAATAAAATAAAAAATTGAGAGAAAATTTTAGTGTAATGTCCTTATTAAGTGATAGTTTGTTGCCTCTTAAGATGATTTACTCCTATTATATTATAGGGATTCCTTAGTTGCTGGGGTTGATGAATAATTCAATTTTTCACATCTGAGATTAAAGAAGGTGAGATAAACAACTTAAGAAAGGATGCGGGATATCTTTAGAATCTCAGTATCGAGATTAGAAGTAAAATTCAGGATCAATCGACAAAATCATGCCGGGTAATGAATGATGGTACTTATATGCACCGTTCAAATTCTCGATTCTATTCCCAATAAATTTGAGTGACTATAAACTTGACGAACATGCTCTATCGATTATTTTACAAATTTTACACTAACTCATTAATATCAAACTAATCTGTGCACCAATGCAGTTATGTATAGAATAAATACAAATAAATTCGATTACTGTATTTATGGAGATGATAGACGCTAATCTAGAATTTGATGTGATTTAAATTATTTTTTTTTGAAAGACATATATTGTATAAGATATATTAAGATTTATTTCAATTTTATATTATATTTATTTTATTCCAAAAAAAATCATTATTTGATTGATATTCGGTCGTATCTGGTTGGGAACAAAGAATTTGATAGATATTAATATTTATTTCGATTTTAACATGAATTATCATGATTCGTCTTACCTTAAAAACTATTTGGATAATTTATCCACTTGCTAAAAAAACATACTAAATCTTTACTAAAAAAATTTAAGAGTCTAAATTTATAAATATCCGATCAAGTTATAACCACAACCGCTTTCGCTTAATATGTACTCCCTCCGTCCCATAAAACGTTTCTCTCTTCATGTAATATTCTATAAATAATTTGAGGAATTTCGTTACTCATCTATTTTCTATTAGTTTTACATAGCGTTTACTATCATTAATATTGCACGATATTTTCTCAAGAAAACAGTGTTTGATCATCTCGCAACATTGGTCAAAACCTATGTCGTCTTGAGTGTCGGGTCAAAATAATGCAAAATATGTAGGACGGAGGAAGTAATACTGTAAAGATTCGAAAAATTCCGTAAAATTTAGTTTCACGATAATTAACGTGAATAATAAATTATTATACGTTATAATTTATTTTACAGTGTTAAAAGGCTTGTTTGATGATATAATAGAAAAAAATATAAATATGGATGAAATTCAATCCTAATACGCAAATATGGGAAAATATCGTATTTATACGAAAATGATCTAAACCTAATTTTGGCACTTATTTTTCTTCATGTCAATTTCTACTCCATCTAAATTAAATTAAACACCCACGAATTACCCACTAATTATCCACTAAATATCCATTAATTATCCACTTAAACTATTTTAATTGATTTAGTTTGTTATAAATACAAGCTCTCTTCTTTTTGAAAATTTCTTATAGACATAAAACAAAACATTTCTTACCATGTCAGATTAGAGTTAAACAAAAGAAGAGAAAAATGAGAAGTTTAAGGAGAAGAGGAGAAGATAGGTGGTAAGACGAGTACGATGAAGATCCATCATCGTTATTAAGAGAAGATGATCGTCTTTATTAGAAATTTTGTGAAAATTTTTTGATATTAATATATGTTAAATTCTCAAATGTCTAGTTTTTAATGAAGTTAATAAATCATGATTCGGAGTGAAAAATCTTAAGATATAAATCAAAACGTATAGATATATCAATCTATAAAAAAGTGATTATAGAGATGATTTTGTGACTTGATATGAAATTATATAATAAGATATATAAGACAAGCCTTATATCACTGAAAAGATATGGAAATGTAGTTTGTAGAACAGTGTACAAATAATTATTTGGAGTTATATGTACAGACTTATGAGCAAAGTAGTGAAATAAGGTCAAACTATCTGAACTAACAGAAAATCTAAACTTGAACTAATTAATTGCTATTATTGATAATATTTTATGATGGAAGTTTTAATTCGTTGAAAAGATTATGAAGTGTACTATATGTAGAATTTTACGGAATAATTTTTGGAGTTGTATACAAGAAGTTATAGATTTAAATACGTCAAAAGGTCAATTTGGACATAATCTATGACACTCATTCCAGAGGCCGAAAAGCTCGTTTCAGGGGACCGGACTACCGTTTCAGAGATCGAGACACTCGTTTCAATGGTCGGGATGCCGTTTTAGAACCTTTTAGATCAAAATTAATTGTTTTGACCTCAAAATAACTTAAAATATTTACAAATATCTCCAATGATATTCAATATATAAAATCGTCATCATGGACAATCAAAATAAATATCAAAGGCTTTTACAAAGCTCAACATCAGC
The DNA here is from genome assembly GCA_035668315.1 of Drosera spatulata. Taxonomy (NCBI): domain Eukaryota; kingdom Viridiplantae; phylum Streptophyta; class Magnoliopsida; order Caryophyllales; family Droseraceae; genus Drosera; species Drosera spatulata. Next base: position 7,071 of record JAOVYX010017158.1, on the reverse strand, counting down.
TCATAATGTTAATATGATGGTTTTTCACGAAGTACGAACAAATATTCACAAGGAAATGTATTAATATATGAATCCTATCATGTTATAGGATCTGGAGACGCCGCTCGTTGAGACATAAAAGGACAAGCCGAGCGTGTGTGTGGAGAAGTTTCAATAAGAAGGTAACGTTTAGATTTGTTGTGCGTGGCGATGTGTATTATTATATGGTGGATATTATAATATGCATTGCAATCTTTGGACGTAACCACTAAATGTGACTGACGTAAAATAGTGACTGTAAATATTGCTTACTAAATACCGAATGCTGTGAAGTGTTGTTGCATGGTGTGTGTTATGCATTGTTTGTTAGTATAATAAGGGTGAATGTGTGAAAGGAGTGTAAGTCCATAAATTGGTGAGATAATTACATGGCAAAAAACACAAAGAGCGTTGTGTTTGTCGTTTGCGATATACAGTGACTTGATGGTGACATTCTTTCATCGACCCTGTGAGGTCATTTTGGTATAAGAGAAACTCACTGCAGGAGACCCTGGGATCCGGTTTGGCTGATCCCCTTTCGCGGATGTCCCTTTTATTAAAGCTGAATAAAGCTTGATAAGTTGAAATTGAATAAGTCTCGGCAATGGCACAATTATAACACTGAGGATATTTATTGTCTGTCTTCACTGTGTTTTTGAGATGATAATTATGAACATCGGATTGGTATGATTAGTTCAAGAGTGCTGGAACAATGGATCTAAGTGGTCATTTCTCTTTTTCTTTTCTTATCTTCTTCTCTCGTGTAATCCCTGGTAAGGGGGCCGACACATTATTGAGCTCATATGGCTCACGGTTATTATTTTTCTGTGTTTTTCCTCTTCTCTGTGTTTTCAGGAGCTAGAGACGATGGGTAGGTGTGATATAAGTTATAGTGCTCATGTGCATCTACTGTATTATTGTTTATGAACTAAGTAAAATATGTAATAAATGAGAAGTTTCCGCTGTATTTAATAATATTATTGGTTATGTTTAAGTGGATTTTATTTATTTCTATACCAAAACCGGTTAAGTAGTTTTTGCCTAGCTAGGGTGTTGGGACTCAGCAATAGTGAAATCATTTATATTATTATGTATTAATATGTTATGGAAAATTGAGACGTTACAAAAGGTCTCACCACCAACCCCTCAGCGATTTCTGCCTGAGATTTCATCCTTCAATCTGTGAAATAGAAATTAGAGCGATAGAATATGAACTGCACTAGTGCAGTAATAGGGACAGATCGGCAATCCTTGAGGACCGAATTAAACATCTTTGATTGGTTGGTCATCATGATACCGTATCTCCTCCCCCCGTCATGATCTAACGATCATTTTTCAACATCACAGGCATTAATTATCCAGTCCTATGCCCTTTGACTCTCCTGCTGTATCTTGTTCATCTCGGCTTCCCACTTGGTCATCTGTCGCTTGTAACAGAGCGTCTTCAACCTGTTTTCCCTGGTTTTGAAACTCATGTGCTTACCAAAATTGCTGGCAAAGTGACGAGCACATAGACGATGATATGCATTGTTTTCTGATCAACGCTCCGACTCGCACATCACCTCAAAATACCAGCATCACGATCACAAATGATACAAATACCTGGTCTGTTATCCACCACCTACACAATGTTAATATTGAAATGATTAAGAGCTGCATGCATTCCTTATCAATTCAATTCTTCAACTTAGAATTAAGAATTGGGCTAACCTATCTAAGGCCTTCAAAGAACCAAGACCATGTCTCGACCGACTCCTTCCCCTGCACTGCAAAAGCAATGGGGAAGAGATAAGTATTAGTATCATAGCCCACTGCAATATACATGGTGCCATGGTACTTTCCTTTGAGGAAAGTAGCATCAACGCTAATCACGAGACAACAATGCTTCCATTCTTCCATTGAGGGTTTGAAAGCCCCAAAAACAGCATTGAACCACCGATGATTGGGAATATTCATCGACGTACAACAATAGAATACAACCGAACCAAAGTTGGTTGGCTTCACGGCATCAAAAAACTTAGGAAGCACCGCGAAAGACTTATCCCAATCGCCTAAAAGATCTGCAATAGCTTTCTATTTGGCAAGTCATGCTTTCTTGTAACTGATTGTGCGATTGTAATTCCCCTGTATCATTGTCCAGATGACCTTCACTTTCAAGGAGAGGTCCGCGGTTACAACATGCTGAATGTGATCCGCAACGAACTGCGACGATAGCTGCGTGTTATCATCTCCAAGATTCTGTGTGTTACAAGTGTGAGCCCCAGTAATTTTATTGATCCTCCATCTGTTGCTACCTTTTGGATTCATGATCTGAGATGCCATTTACAGCTACGTAGATCATCATTCTTTCACTGCTTGTACCTCAAATCAATTATCGCTCCCTTTGATGTCAACACACGGTATTCAACACCATAACGGATGGCTGAATCTGTAATATGATGTCAGCAATTCTTATTACAATCAAACTCAATGCCTTCCCTAAGGTGGGAATGAGAAAGGGCAACAATCGGTTCATCACGATCGTTGATTGCTTCTGGTATCCAGCTCACATCGATGTACATTGAAACTGGATGACTCCATCCTAGAGTCGGAGCAGCAACAACAATGTTATCACCCTCAGCAGCTTGCACACGATCATCATCATCATTATCCTCACCCTCACTATCTTCAGATTGCATGTGATCCTCATCATCATTGTCATCCTCATTGTTAGAACTAGTAGGCTCATCGATATTTGCATCTTTCATTGCTTCATGGTCTCCTTGGACATCAGCCTCGTCTTCGCTGTCCACGTCATCATCAAAGTTTGACAAACAATCATTCCCACTGTATTGCATCGAAGCTGTCCCTTCCGATGCTACATGAGCAGGGGTGATAGAAAGGTCAACAGCAAGATCATCACCGTCCTCACCGCCAGCCGCTTTGTAGTGGAACAGATTGTTGAGAATGTACTAGAAAAGCTGAATATGCCGAGACGTCTTGAATATCGCACTTCACGTATCATATCGCATAACAACATCGGACGTTCTGAAATATGTCGAATGATGTTTGCAAAAACACATCATCCTTGAGCTGGAACATATGTGACGTGCCCCGAGTTTAAGGTGGTTTAGCCCAGATGTTGATCTAGGAAGGTTCCTATCCCACATCAGCTTTGTCACAGATCTTCCTTGCATAATCTGTCAATCTCCAGCAAAGTGTGAAGTTTAGAAAGACTTTCGGTTCTCCCTGCAACAGATAGTCACCATTGATTTTCGTACATCGTGTATCCCAATAACAAAAAATTGAGAATTGTTGAAATGCCATACCTATATCATTTTCAAACCATAAAGATTGAGATTTCAAAATTGTATGTGATAGTAACACGATGTACTAATCCAATAACATATGAAACTAATCTCAACTAACTGTTAATAATTCTAATTAGGAAGTTTAGAAGAACTTTCGATTTCCCCTGAAAGTAATGGTTACTGTTGATTTTCGTATATCAATGTGGAGGAACTAAGCAATTTAATCTTAATCACCTAATTTCCTAAATTCCTAAATTAATATTAAGTAACTGTTACTTTTCTAATTATTTCCTAAATTATTATTAACTAACTATTATTTTACTAATTATTCCCTAATTGTTTCCTAAATATATATTGCCTAATTGTTTTTAACTAATCATTTCCTAAATTAGTTATTTCCTAAATTATTTTCTAAATTAATATCATCTAATTAGGCAAATTAAAAACATAAAATAAAACATTTTAGGATTATCTTGACTGAACTTAATCTTAAAATCTTGTTGGAACTTCGTCGCAAAACTTCGTAGCAACCAAATATGTAATCGGATTTTTGACTTCTGTATTTTGACTTCTGTGGCTCCAAAGTAATCGGAATCATATTTTGACTTCTGTGGCTCAACCAAATATGACAATGATTTATTCGTCGCAATATATACACAACACTTTTTTTTAAGTAATCTGTCAAACCCGAATATTTTGAAAATTTAAAAATTAGTATATAATAAACGTACAATACGTATGTAAATAAAGAACAAATAAAAAATGTTAAATATGAACGTTATAGAGAGAGTTAAAAGTATATAACGTTATGAATTAAAAATAGTCGTGCTTAAGAATCATAGATTTAATCCAAGAAAATATTTGATTTTTAAATGAAATATGACGATGGATTATTTAGGATAATTAAATAATCGTTGCGACAACAAATATTATAAATAAATAACATTATAACGTTACAAACGTTGCAAATTAGGACTAGTGATTTTAATCCCATAAATTATAAATATTATATAGAACGTGATATTATTAATTATGGGATAAATCTATCGATGTAAATAAATTATTGATGAATTAATATTATAAAATTTAGGTAAATAATAGACTGAATGAGATATTAAGGGAGAATGAATATCAACCCCCACATGCACACTCCCATAAGTTCCCCGTTTTCCCGCCGCCGTCGCCTGTTCTTCTTCATCATCTTCATCATTCTCCTCCCATCACACTCACTATCATCTTCATCATCTCCATGCCGTCACCATCGCCGCCCATCGTCATCCACCAACTCCCTCAGCCGCCATAGCCGTCATCATCTTAATCATCATCACAGCCAACGCCGCCACCTCTTCACCATCACCTCCACCAACCGCCCTCATTCCAACAGCCACCACCAGGATATCATTACCACATAGCCACCATCTTTATCACCATATCACCGCAGGACCATCACCACCATCTCAACCTCCATCGTCGTCCTTGTTCTTCGCAGAACCAAAACCGGCATCGCTGAACACCATCACCACTTCGGCCACCCACCAACCACCACAAACAGCCAAGTCGTTACAACCGGAGACCTCCGTCGACCACAAGGAACTCCCCTATGCGGGTGAACCACCGCCCCACAACCCATCGTCATCGCTACCAGCAACCTCAGCATCCCGACGACGTTCTCCGACCACCAGCGGATCCAGGAAGACGAGGCTTGGGTGTCCTGAGTTTCGAAGTTTGAACGGAAAGAAGCTTAAAACGCCTCGTCGAAGTTTTGCGGCGACACTCCGGCGAACTTCCGGCATATTTTCGGCCAATATCCGACAACTAGCGGTGACAGGAGGAAGGACAGCGGGGTGACAGAGCGGGGGAAGGGTTCTTGATGTCATGGGTACCAAGGGATGTGTATGAACAAGCATAAAACGACTTAACAAAAGCTTTCCGACGAACTTCCGGACATAGTCCGATGGCCAGCAGGTGACAGAGGGTGGGCGGAGGAAGATGAAGTGCCTTGGTGACGTCAGGTGACATTGGCTATCAAAGGCTCTAAGGTTTCTTTAACCCTAAGTAAAACTAGGGTTAAATACGCTTCAAAGGTAACCTAGCCCCTCTCGATCCGTCTCGTGCTTAATATTTAATCAATATGGTGTGTTATGATGAATGTGATGGGAAGGGTACCGTCAGGAGGGCGATGATATGGTTGGTTGCTTGATTGAAATTTTATGACGATAACGAAACTAGGGTTTCGATAAAATATGCATGGACACATGCGCACGTAAATTAGTGCTAATTATGATCTCAAAACACACCATGGACGTATTTCGTTAAACATATGTATACTTGGAGTGGCGATCCGAAGAGTTTTACTCGATCACGGGGATGTAATGAATGAAAGCGACCTCTAAACGATGTAATAAAAAGGAAACGGGGATATAGAGCATAGTTACACTATCTATGTGAACTAATGAAAACATAAACGTATAAGAAATATCACAACCTTGAACTGATAAGGTCGACATTGACGTCCCTTATTGGATCCGTTGGATCGTTGGTCGTTTTCTTTGAATAACCCTTGGTGGCTTGGGTTTGAGTCAGTGTACTCCAGTGTTATCCTTTGAGTCATTGTCAAGGGTGAGAACTAGCTAGGGAGCGTTGGGCATCCCCCATCCTCTTTGCATGCATGCAGCGGCTTCGACGCCGTTGTGACGGGACAACGGGTTGTTCTCTGTAAGAAGACCCTAAGTATCTCAATGCCGGCATTCGGTGCGTTATTGAAAGCGCACAAGAGGTGTAAGGCGACATACAAAATATGCAGGTGCGAAAATAGAATCTATTGGATAGTCCAGGTGACGATTGACACTTTATCTCTATACTCTGAGTCGGTCATATCCTTGAAATTGTCCTTTTAAGTTGAGTCATGAACCATAAGCAAATGTAAAAAGAAAGGACTCTTAAAAGCGATACGAAGATATATAAAGCAATGTAAAACGATACTGTTTGATATGGCGCATATATTTTCCTATCATATTATTAAAATATTTTAGGGATTTTCGACGGTTGGCATAGCCGTTAGCGCAAGCCCCCTGTAATTGAGATTTATACACCTTAGGTTGCTGAGCTTCTTTAGCTCACGGTTATGTGTTTCATTTGCAGGTATGCCCTCAACTGCACCTGGAGGTTCTTAGTGTGAGCTTGTATGCATGCAGATGATCTCACGTGCTTTCGGATATTATAACAGATCAGATGTCTATTTTGTTTAATGAAATATTTGATTTGGATTATTTTGCACCAATACTGTAACTTAAAACAGGTATTCGAAATTATAAGCTATTAATGTGACTATTGTTTACAGTTTCTTGATTTCTATACCTCTAAACCCATTTGGTTTATTTGGCCTTGTCACGGATTTGGTCCATGACGGCATAACACCCACGTGTCATCTAGCTCGGAAGCCGGGCCGTTACAGAATGGTATCAGAGTAGGGTTTTTGGGTTAGATGTTAAAGAAACACGAAAGATAAATAAGCCAAAATAATAGGATTGCATATGCATCGAGTATGAAGATGTTGTTTAGGGGTTAGAGTACGTGACGTGATAACTTCATCCTGTTAAATTGAGAAAGTACTTATATCTACATTGTATTCTTAATAGGATGGATGCCAATTGTAACGCCCCGAAATCCGGAATGCTTGGCACGTAACGTTATGCCGTCATAGACCCAGTCCATGACAAGGCTAAACAAACCAAACGGTTTTGTAGGTACAGAAGATAAGGAA